>JAYXIM010008207.1:0-17334 GCA_037575425.1 Anastrepha fraterculus | reverse complement strand
TTTTGGCTGTTGAGTTTAGGCCTAGCTTCGACATAGTTTTATTCACTGCAAATTATCATAGAGGAAGCACGATGCAAAAATCACAAAAGGGGAGAAATTGCAGAGCTGCAAAAGACCATAAAACAAGAATAAATTGGAGCTATCATAATTCTTGGAGGGATCATAATTTTGGCAAGGCTCTTCCACTCGACATTTTTCGTTGACACATTTTTAAGTAAATTTCAACACAAGTATGTGTATATGCGTATATACTTTCACCTTGCAGACTCTTCATATCACAGGCTAGCCGCATCGCTGCTACATATTTGTCGGCTGATCTATTCAGGCAATATATATGTACATCAAAGTTGTATGCAAGTTTTCAAGCTTTCCGAATTTCCCAAAGTTTTTTTTTCAAAAAACTGTGCTTTGTGAAAATATGGGTGAAAGCTAATTTCTTTTTTTGCGGGTTCTTCTTGTGTGGTTATGTCTGAGCGGTTTTCGAGTTTGTTCGGCTTGCGGCCTCTTCTGCGGTCTTCAAACGCTTTATATATATATTATATATGTATATATATATACATTACAATGATTAATACGTTGTTAACTGTTACAAGCCATATAGTTAAAAAAAAAAAAAACAAACAAAAAAACGAACAGTCGATTTTGAATTAAATTAAAATCAAAACTAGTGAATAGCTACAAAATTTCTTATGAAGTTTTGTGAAAAAAACTTTCCAATCATGATTTTCGTTAAATAATTTTTTGTTACTTAATTTTTTTTCGTGTGCATATATGTAAATATGCTAACATTATTAACCTCCTCAACATAGTTTTTTTGCTTTGTAATTTTCTTTACAACTTTATAAATATTTTGTAAATATACGTTTTTCCTTTAAATGGAACAGAAATCGGATTAAAGAAAAAAGAAAAAAGAATTTTAAATAAGGAATTTCTCATAATAGTGAACACTTAATAATAAAAGCACACAAAATCTAAGTACAACGATGATATATATTACGCATCTTATAAGATGTAACTGTAAGTGCAATTGCTAATTCTTTATATTCCTTATTTTATGCTGATATTCACTTCCCCGCTCATTTAAATTACAGATTGTATGAAGTATGTATATAGCAATTTGTAATAACAGTTTTTTTGTTTGAGAGAACTTTATTTATAGTGCACAATGTACATCCAATGTACGTATACATACTTGATATTTTCGATTATTCCATTTCGTTCCCTTTGTTTCTTTATATACATATTTTGAATATTATTTAATATATTTTTTTCGGGTTAATGACCACATACGTATATTAAAGAAAATGTTGAGGTAGGCAGTTTTAGTAAGTTAATGATTCAGCTATACGCCATTGTTTAAAATATACTTATTTTGATCATTTGTTAATAAAATAATATGTAATGAAATTTACTAGATTTGTTTATAATTTTGTCTGATTTCGAAGGAGTGTAGACGATAATGTATTTACATCTACAAGCCAGTAGGTAGGTATACGCACGATGATCTATATGCGCTTCGCCAGGCGTTATTTTAGGACTGGAAGTCGCCGTTGTGGCAGTTTTCATTCTTTCTCGTGGCAATTTATTTAGTTTATCTAGTGCGATGGTAGTTAGCTTCGCAGCTGCGTTTCCGAACCCACATACCGGAGTTCCGGGACACAGCGAGTGTATACACGGCCAGTGACAGACCACAGCAAGCCTACCAGAAATCACCTATGGTCACATAATACATGGCGAGAACAAATTGCAAAATGTGCAATTATTTTGCTTTTCCACGTATGCATTGTCTACTTATAAATTATACTAGTCTCGTGGCAAATGTCGTACAATGCAGTGGTAGCCAAGCGAGACTCGCATTGCAGTGGTTGCATAATACATGGTAGTACTGCAGCTAAATTTACGAATTGTTGAAAAAACTACCTTTTCGAACGCTTTTTTACCGCACAATTTATTTCAAACGTGCTGACGTGACAGACAGTACATTGTCCTTCGCGCAATCTGCGAATGAGCAGCCATTCAAAGGTACCTGTGCTGCAACCCTGTTTAGACAGCAGAAAATCATGTCAGCGAAATGAATATCAACGACCATGTTAGGCAAATTGACTCATCTGCCCCACGAAATTTTCCGGAAGGAATTTGGGTAGCCATCTGAAGAATATAGATCTCGACGGAAACAAGATTCCGTTTAATACATATGTCCTATCCAACAGGGGTAAATTATAGTTTTTTGGTCATACGCGACAATTACCGCAATAAAGTCCACACCTGAATCTATTAGGGACTACACCTAGTTTGTAATTTGAGAATATGGTTGTTATCTCAAACAATCTTTGGTTTCCAAGGATATTGACGTCGCTGCTTAAACCAAAGATTGTTTGAGACTCACCAAATTTCTGTGAGGTCTTCGGCAAGCCATATCCTCCAATTCAGGCCACAAACTGTAGTCTAATAGATTCAAGTGTGGACTTTCAGGCGGCCAATCTTCTGCGGCTATGAACCCAAGAATATAATTTTTTACCCACTGTTGGATGGTTTTTACCTTATGGACTAAAGCGGAATCTTGCTCCGTCGAGTCTTATTTTCTTCAGATGCCTACCCAAAAAATGCTCAGTTGAGTGCCGGAAGGCTTTCGTGGGGAGATCATTTCTAATTTGTCTTAACATGGATCATTGATACATTCATTTCCCTGCACATGATTTTCTGCTGTCTAAGAGGATTTCAGCAAGTTCTTTCTCGAACGGCTTTTATGGCTGCACAGGTTCGAGCCACGCGAGGACGAGCACTTCGTGTTCTGTCTGTCACTTCAGACGTTTGGGAAAAGCGATTGATTGTGCGGTAAAGAAACGTTCTGGAAATAGTAAGTTTTTTCAACAATTCGTAAATTTTACTTGCAATTTTACCACATTTTTATTATGCAACCACTGCAATGCGATTTTCCTTGGCTACCCACTGCATTGTTAAAAGCGACATTTGCCACGAGACTGAGTATAATTTATAAGTAGACAATGCATACGTGGAAAAGCAAAAATAATTGCACATTTTTCTGCGAATTTGTTGTCGCCATGTGTTATGTGACCATAGGTGATTTCTGGTAGGCTTGCTTGTGGTGATGGTCTGTCACTGCGCCGTGTGCACTCGCTTGTGTCCCGGAGCTTCAGTATGTGGGTTCGGAAACGCAGCAGCAGAGCCAAGCTACCATCATAACTATCGCCACACTAGATAAACTAAATAAATTGCACACGGAGAAAATTAAAAACTGCCAACATACGTAACTTCCACCTACAGTCCCAAAAGGCCTAGGAATCCTTAAGCCTGGCAGCGCATATGTATGTCGTGCGGCTGCTCTATACCCACCCTACCTTGGCTTTGTAGATGTAAATAAAGCCCCATTAGATCATCTACACTTCCTCCGAAATCAGACCAAAATTACAAAAAAATCTAGTAAATCATTTTCATTCCAATATTTATTAACAAGTGATCAAAAATAAGTATATTCTAAACAATGGCGTACTAACATTATTTTGGGGGTGTACATTAACTTACTAAAACTGCCCTACCTCAACATTTTCTTTAATATATGTATGTGGTCATTAACCCGAAAAAAAAAATATATTAAATAATATTCAAAGTATGTATATAAGGAAACAAAAGGAACGAAATGGAATAATCGAAAATATCAAAGTATGTATACGTACGTATGGATGTACATTATTCTTTATAAATAAGTTCTCTCAAACAAAAAAAAACTGTTATTGCAAATTGCTGCATACTATACTTCCATACATACGTCTACATGAATTTAAATGAGCGGGAGAGTGAATATCAGCATAAAATAAGGAATATAAAGAATTAGCAATTGCACTTACATTTTGGTGTCGACATAGCAGTCCAACGATGCGTAGAAGGCCTCCTCGCTGTGTGGTTGTTGCTAGATTTTGTGTGCTTTAATTTATATTAGGGTGTTCCTTTATTATGAGAAATTCACTTATTTAAAATTCTTTTTTTCTTTTTCTTTTAATCCGATTTCTGTTCCATTTAAAGGAAAAACATTATATTTACAAAATATTTATAAAGTTGTAAAGAAAATTATAAAAGCAAAAAAAAACTATGTTGAGGGAGGTTAATAATGTTAGCATATTTACATATATGCACACGAAAAAAAATTAAGTAACAAAAATTATTTAACTATCATGATTGGAAAGTTTTTTTCACAAACTTCATAAAAATTTAATAACTATTCACTAGTTTTGATTTTAATTTAATTCAAAATCATTTCGTTTTTTTTTTTTTTTTTTTTTTTTTTTTTTTTTTTTTTTTTTTTAACTATGGCTTTTAACAGTTAACAACTGTTAATCATTGTATGTATATATATATACATATATAATATATATATAAAGCGTTTGAAGAACCGCAAGAAGAACCGCAAGAAGAACCGCAAGAAGAACCGCTCCGAAAACCGCTCGAACAACCGCAAAAAAAAAAGAAGAACCGCAAAAAGAAATTAGCTTAAACCCATATTTTCACAAAGCACTGGTTTTTTGAAAAAAAAAACTTTTGGGAAATTTGGAAAACTTTGAAAACTTGTATACAGCTGTGGTACGTATGAAGGTACGCCTGGATGTGGATGACCGATGTGGCAGTGAATATTGACGGCCGCTAGCCTTGAAGAGATTCTGCAAGGTGAAAGTATATACGCATATACATACTTGTATTAAAATTTACTTAAAAATGTGTCAACGAAAAAATGTCGGTGGAAAAGAGCCTTACCAAAAATTATGATCCCTCCAAAAATTATGATAGCTCCAATTTATTCTTGTTTTTGGTCTTTGCGTCTGCTAGTTTCTCCCCTTTTTGTTTTTGCACGTGTGCTCGCCTTGATGGATTTGCAGTGAATAAAACTATGTCGGCTGGGCTTAAACTCAACAGCCAAAAAGGGAAACATTCACTACTTTCGTTAAGGTAATCATGATCGGGTGGGACATTTTCTCGCTGTGTTTAATTTGTATATAGAAGACATACCTGTGTTTCGTTTGTGAGTATGAACATAAGGGTGATGGAAATTAGAAGAAATTAAGAAAATGTGCACATGTACCACGGTACACACCCCCCCACCTAAAGTGTTGGTGCGGTGTAGATTCAATGTTTATTTGCACGTATATCTTTCCCGTGATAAATTCCTCTTTTTCCGCTGACTTCATCACTCAATTCATACATACAATTGCCTTTTACACCAATTACTTTGGCTTTAATGAATTTCGGAGAAAATTTGGCGCACAGTTTTTTCGACGCGTCACTCATAGTGAAATTTCTACGGTAAACGGTATCACCAATTTTAAAATTCCTGAACGTACTTCTCAAATTGTAGCGTTTTGCTGAGTTATCAAAAGCCTTCTTAATATTTTCAACGACTGATTTGCGTATTAATTTAAGTCGGTCGGTTCTATCTACGACGTTCTCATCTAGGGCTTCCAATTTTCGTATCAGCACATATTCGCTTGCGTGTGCTAGCATTTGTTGACCAAAAAGAGCAAAATAAGGGGTGCATCCGATTGACTGGTGAATAGAGCTCCTCAGGGATTCTGTTATTTCGGGTAAGTTTTTGTCCCAGTGAGTATGATCGTCTTTTAAATATGACCGTATACCTGCAATAATGGATCGATTGACTCGCTCGCTGGCATTTGCTTGTGGACTGTACAAGGCCGTGTAAATATGTCTAATACCACGTTCGGCAAGTAGATTGTTAAATTGGGAGGCTTTAAATTGTTTGCCGTTGTCACTTAGAATAATCTCCGGAGATCCAAATATGCTAAAAACATGTTCTTTCAAAAAGTTGCAGATAATTGAAGTATTAAAACTCCTAATAGCCTTCAATAAGGGAAATTTTGTGAGATCATCAAGGACAATCAAAATTCCTGTATTTCCTTGCCTAGATCTGGGATATGGACCAAGTAAATCAATATATAACTTTTGAAACGGGCGTTGGACAGTATATTGAACAGACATCGGTGGTCGTAAAGTAACATTCGGCGCTTTGCTTTGTTGACAAATGTCGCATTGACCAACAAATTCTTTTACGTCCACAGTCATATTAGGCCAATAAAGGTTCAACCGTAATCGCTCTAAAGTTTTTGCAATGCCTCCATGACATTTATTTGGCGGGCAATGGGCATGTTCTATTGCTTGTCGAACTAACGTTTTTGGTATCCACAACTTCCAATTGAATGCTTCACGTGCTGGATTTCCATCTGGATGTTCGGTTCGTTTGTAAACATGACCATCAATGATTTGAAGATCGGGTAAGCGGCTTTCATTATTTCGAATATTATTTATTAAATGTTTATATTCATCAGCTAAAAAATCGGACGAATTCAGATCAACAAGCGGATGGACTTCTAACTCATTAATTTCCTCAAAATTCTGACGGGACAGACTGTCTGGCACAACATTTAGTGAACCTTTTCGGTGTTCGATTTTAAACCTATATCCTTGTAGTTTAAGTGACCACCGAGCTAGTCTGCTCGATAAATCGGTTTGACGCATAAGCCATTGTAAACTGGCGTGATCGGTTACGATAGTGAAGTCTTGCCCCTCCACATAAGCTCTAAACTTTTTTAAACTAAGGATAGCAGCAAGGCACTCTAGTTCGGTGACGCTGTAGTTACTTTGAGCCTTACTTAATTTTTGAGAAAAGTAAGCAATTGGTACCTCGACATCTTCGTCATTGTTTTGTGACAATACTGCACCAACACCGAGCTTACTGGCGTCACATTGAATTGTAAAGGGTTTCTCGTAATTTGGACTGGCTAGAACTGGAGCAGAACATAGCATTTGTTTCAGTTGATCAAACGATTTTTGTGCTTCCTCATTCCAAGAAAAATTTTTACCTTTCTTCAGTAAATTGGTTAATGGGCTTGTTATCGCGGCAAAGTTGTCAATAAAACGGCGGTACCAACCTGCCATTCCTAAGAAACGTCGTAATAGTTTTACATTCGTCGGTACGGGGTAGTTTGTTACAGCTGAAATTTTATCAGGATCAGTTTTGAGTGTTCCATCTCCAACGATATATCCAAGATATTTTACCTCTTTTATACAAAACTTACTTTTTTCTATATTTATTGTTAAACCAGCTTTCCTTAAGTGATAAGCAACTTCGGATAAGACGGACATGTGTATGTTGAAATCTTCTGACACAATTAAAAGATCATCTAAATATACAAAAACTTGGTTTTTTAATTGAGGAGGGATAACGCGATCCATTAGGCGACAGAGTGCTTGAGGGGCGTTACATAAACCAAAAGGCATGACACAGTATCGGTAAAGCGGACGATTAGGAACGGTAAAACAGGTGAAGTCTCGAGAACTATCCGAGAGAGGTATCTGCCAAAAAGCACGACGCAGATCCAATGAACTTATGTATTTTGCTTTCGGTATCCTACTTAATATTCCATCAATGTGAGGAAGAGGATATGCGTCCTTGATAGTAACGCTATTCACTTTTCGTGAATCAAGGCACAGACGGACTTTATTTGGCTTTTTCACTAAAACAATCGGACTAGACCATGGACTATTCGGAGATTCTTCAATTACACCTAATTTGAGCATCTCGTCGATTTCAGCGTGAACAAGTTTTTCTACTGCAGGGGATATTGGGAAGTATCGTTGTTTTATCGGACGGACACCAGGTTGAAGTTCAATTACATATTCCATTAAAGAAGTTTTTCCTAATCCTTCTTTCTCGAAGCTTGGAAATCTATTTTTAACAACGTCTAGCTGTCGTTGCTGTTCATTACTTAAACAAAGTGTATTTTCCTCACGTCTTGTTTCAAGACAAATTTCCGAGATAACATGTGGAGCAATTTTAAATTTACTCCAAAAGTCGACTCCAAGTATAACTTCTTGTGAAACGCTTGGTACAACAAAAAATTTTATTATATGATTCTTGTTTTCAAATGCAACATTTAAGTCTACCGTACCAAAAACTACTTGTTCCTTCCCATCTGCAGTACAGACAGACATTGTGTGCTTGCATATTTGTTTTCGTTTGCAAATGTCTTCCGCTAAAGATGAACCTAAACAAGAGACTTGAGCTCCGCTATCTAAAAGTCCTAAATACTCGCAATCCAGAATTTTAATTTTGGCATAAGGCCTTAAGTCGCAAGATTTGTGTTTAATGGAACAAACAAGATGATTCACGATTTTACGATTATTTTTAATTGTTTTCCAAAACTTTCTTAAGCGTACTGAAGATCGGCTACTAGTTGGTGACGGTTTATTGTTGGTATCAAAAATTTGTTTTCTAATCTTGTAGTAATTATTAAGTCGAACGTCATAGGGAATAATTGTATGCACATACGGATTACTTTTATCGAATTTGTGGGCACGTATGAGTGACGTTGCGTAGTCATCGTTTTGGGACTTGCCCCTTCGTATGAGCACTTTCTTCACATTTGATTCTTCTTGTCGTTGCGAGGGTTCTGTGTTGAAGCCTCGCTCATTTTCAAGTTTCCCGGACTGCACGATGGGCATTTTGGTCGATAAACTTCTGGCGTTCCGCAACCATAGCAAAAGACAGTTCTGTCAGCCAGACAGTCAAAATATCTGTGTCCTTCGGTTTTGCAGTTCCAGCAAATTAATTTAGAATGACTAGGATACTTTGTAATCTCGTCGATTTCGCATTCTAGTTGTTCTCGAACAGCGTCTTCGACTGTTAGTTCATTGGCAAAGCGACGTGAATATTGTCGCTGATTTAAAATTGGTAATGAATTGGTAGATCGATTGATTTCATTTGCCAGGCTTTCACCTTTCAGACAAAGTCGGCGCAATTCTGCTATGGAATTTATTTGCACATATAACAATTGTTGTCGCACTCGAGGTCTTAAATTATGTTGCAAAATTTCTACCAGTTCGATTTCGGGCAAAGGGGATTGTAATGATTCAGCAATTTTAAGAACTGCATTTCTAAAATCATCAAAACTTTCGATAGCCCCTTGTTTTCTATTGCGGATTAGTTCTTTAATTTCAAAATCGCTTCTGTGTTGTTGAAAATTGGTACGCAATGCTTGGCAAAGTGAAGGCCAGGTGACACGTTCAACTGAGCGACGATATCTCCAATACCAATCCTTTGCTTCATTGATAAATAGACTTTGCACATGCTCACACAGTAAATTAAAATTTCCCCCTAACGTGTCGATCACTTGACACTCAATGCGGTATAAAAAGCTATCTACTGCTAACTTTGATGAGCCGTCGAATTTTATATCCCAGTTGGATATTAATTGGGCTACTCTACCTGAGTTGGGAACATTAGACATGTCACTGAATCGTAAATTATCAATATTCCTGTGAAAATTTTGGTTAGAATTGTTTGCTAAATTCGGAATATCTCTAGGCCAAAAAGGAGTTGAGTTATCCTGATGTGTATTCGGTTGGTGAACGTTCACATTTGGACTGATGTTAGCTGCAGGTTGAGATGGTTGACCATTTAGATTTAACCGACCTAATATGTTTGCCACGGTATTTTCGAGGTTTTCTTCAATTAGCTGTGAAATACGATTTTCCAAATCGTTGAAAAGAGTTGCCTGTCGCGCTGATATTACGGCGGTTACAATATTCCGTACTCGGTTATCTTCCTCATTGGAGCTGGTATTGCCATCTTGTGTATTGGGAACAGGTAAGCTTGCTGCACCATCAGAGTGATGTTCTTCATTACGTTCCGCAGAAGGCAATTCTAAGTCTCTAATAGGATTGTCTGATCGAAAAGCTCTAGCCCTAGTACGCGCACCAGTATTTTGTGAAAAATCTCTGCTATTACATTTGGCATGGCACTGTGGACAAGACGTGTTTCTTTTAAGCCAGGTTAAAAGACATGATCGGTGAAAACGATGGGAACAAACTGTCATTAAAATATCATCGCGTTCTGAAAAGCTGACTTTGCATATTGTGCACACATTAGCCTGTGGCGGCAAATGCTCATTACTATGACGCAAGGACATTTTGAGAAAAAAAATGTAATATATTCACGAAAAAAAACTAATTCCAAAATTCCAAAAAATTCGATTCAATTTAATCACGCAGTCTCGTATAGAAATTAAACAAAGAAAAATTTAAAAAGAATATACGGGATAAGTGGTACACACTCAATCAAATTTGGTGATACCCTGTATTGAAAAAAAGAAATTAACTAAACTATTAATCCAAAAATGTTATAATAAATCCAAAGGCGATTATTTAAAAAAAAAATCAAAAGTATTCTTGAAAAGCTATAAATAAGTAGGTTGCAAAAAAAAAATTCTGTATCAACTTGCTTTAATCAAAAGCAAAAAAAAAATCAAGTATTTATATATGAAAAATAACTGAAATGGTCTGATTCATCGGTCGTGTGATGATCTGGTTGGCTTAAGAGATCCTAGGCTTAAGTAAAGTAGGTAGTCAGTATGTTGGCAAAAAAAAACACAAATCGGTTATAATCTTATCAATCGAAAATTATAAGGTTCCGATTTTTTTGTTTGTTTTTAATTTAAAATAACTAATTATCAAAAGAGAAAATATAAAATTGTTATGAGAAAAAAAAATGTAATCAAGACTTTTGTAATTATGTAAATTGACAAAGCTACTGGTAAGCAAGCTGGCATGTAGCCACACTACTACTAAATTCCAAGTAGTCTGTAACTAAAAAAAAAAAGCCTGAAAATGGTTAATCAAATTATTTACGTCGTTGTTGTTATACAATATCCTCAGCGGTCAATTCCTTAGACATAAAGCCTGTCGAAAATTGCGATTCCAGCGTTGAAATTTTTGCAAAACGAAACTATAAAACCAAAATATTAAATTTGTAACTTGTCATAGTCTAAGCATTTAGCTATACACTAGGAATTCAAAAGTTTACATGTTATTTTTAATTAATTTTAAAAGCAAATCGGAAAGACAAAAAAAAATTACTCCAAGTAGGAATAGTGTTTTGGAGACCACAAATAGTGTTGAGCAGTTGACAGCTACAAATAGCCGCAGTCTTGTGGGCCCCACGTTGGGCGCCATTTTATCTGTTATGTGACCATAGGTGATTTCTGGTAGGCTTGCTTGTGGTGATGGTCTGTCACTGCGCCGTGTGCACTCGCTTGTGTCCCGGAGCTTCAGTATGTGGGTTCGGAAACGCAGCAGCAGAGCCAAGCTACCATCATAACTATCGCCACACTAGATAAACTAAATAAATTGCACACGGAGAAAATTAAAAACTGCCAACATACGTAACTTCCACCTACAGTCCCAAAAGGCCTAGGAATCCTTAAGCCTGGCAGCGCATATGTATATCGTGCGGCTGCTCTATACCCACCCTACCTTGGCTTTGTAGATGTAAATAAAGCCCCATTAGATCATCTACACTTCCTCCGAAATCAGACCAAAATTACAAAAAAAATCTAGTAAATCATTTTCATTCCAATATTTATTAACAAGTGATCAAAAATAAGTATATTCTAAACAATGGCGTACTAACATTATTTTGGGGGTGTACATTAACTTACTAAAACTGCCCTACCTCAACATTTTCTTTAATATATGTATGTGGTCATTAACCCGAAAAAAAAAATATATTAAATAATATTCAAAGTATGTATATAAGGAAACAAAAGGAACGAAATGGAATAATCGAAAATATCAAAGTATGTATACGTACGTATGGATGTACATTATTCTTTATAAATAAGTTCTCTCAAACAAAAAAAAACTGTTATTGCAAATTGCTGCATACTATACTTCCATACATACGTCTACATGAATTTAAATGAGCGGGAGAGTGAATATCAGCATAAAATAAGGAATATAAAGAATTAGCAATTGCACTTACATTTTGGTGTCGACATAGCAGTCCAACGATGCGTAGAAGGCCTCCTCGCTGTGTGGTTGTTGCTAGATTTTGTGTGCTTTAATTTATATTAGGGTGTTCCTTTATTATGAGAAATTCACTTATTTAAAATTCTTTTTTTCTTTTTCTTTTAATCCGATTTCTGTTCCATTTAAAGGAAAAACATTATATTTACAAAATATTTATAAAGTTGTAAAGAAAATTATAAAAGCAAAAAAAAACTATGTTGAGGGAGGTTAATAATGTTAGCATATTTACATATATGCACACGAAAAAAAATTAAGTAACAAAAATTATTTAACTATCATGATTGGAAAGTTTTTTTCACAAACTTCATAAAAATTTAATAACTATTCACTAGTTTTGATTTTAATTTAATTCAAAATCATTTCGTTTTTTTTTTTTTTTTGTTTTTTTTTTTTTTTTTTTTTTTTTTTTTAACTATGGCTTTTAACAGTTAACAACTGTTAATCATTGTATGTATATATATATACATATATAATATATATATAAAGCGTTTGAAGAACCGCAAGAAGAACCGCAAGAAGAACCGCAAGAAGAACCGCTCCGAAAACCGCTCGAACAACCGCAAAAAAAAAAGAAGAACCGCAAAAAGAAATTAGCTTAAACCCATATTTTCACAAAGCACTGGTTTTTTGAAAAAAAAACTTTTGGGAAATTTGGAAAACTTTGAAAACTTGTATACAGCTGTGGTACGTATGAAGGTACGCCTGGATGTGGATGACCGATGTGGCAGTGAATATTGACGGCCGCTAGCCTTGAAGAGATTCTGCAAGGTGAAAGTATATACGCATATACATACTTGTATTAAAATTTACTTAAAAATGTGTCAACGAAAAAATGTCGGTGGAAAAGAGCCTTACCAAAAATTATGATCCCTCCAAAAATTATGATAGCTCCAATTTATTCTTGTTTTTGGTCTTTGCGTCTGCTAGTTTCTCCCCTTTTTGTTTTTGCACGTGTGCTCGCCTTGATGGATTTGCAGTGAATAAAACTATGTCGGCTGGGCTTAAACTCAACAGCCAAAAAGGGAAACATTCACTACTTTCGTTAAGGTAATCATGATCGGGTGGGACATTTTCTCGCTGTGTTTAATTTGTATATAGAAGACATACCTGTGTTTCGTTTGTGAGTATGAACATAAGGGTGATGGAAATTAGAAGAAATTAAGAAAATGTGCACATGTACCACGGTAACATGGATCATTGATACATTCATTTCCCTGCACATGATTTTCTGCTGTCTAAGAGGATTTCAGAAAATTCTTTGTCGAACGGCTTTTATGACTGCACAGGTTCGAGCCACGCGAGGACGAGCACTTCGTGTTCTGTCTGTCACTTCAGACGTTTGGGAAAAGCGATTGATTGTGCGGTAAAGAAGCGTTCTGGAAATAGTAAGTTTTTTCAACAATTCGTAAATTTTACTTGCAATTTTACCACATTTTTATTATGCAACCACTGCAATGCGATTTTCCTTGGCTACCCACTGCATTGCTAAAAGCGACATTTGCCACGAGACTGAGTATAATTTATAAGTAGACAATGCATACGTGGAAAAGCAAAAATAATTGCACATTTTTCTGCGAATTTGTTCTCGCCATGTGCATTGTGAAAAGTGTCTCAGAATGTATTTCAAGACTAAGTAATAAAAATGTTATTCAGAGGCTTTATACTACTTATACCGAGAAGCCAAAGATACTCTATAAATTTTATAAATCAATTTAATGTGATACCTGTAATATGCATCAGCAATGAACATGAAAGCATAACATTCGCATGAATACAAAAACAGTTAGTACAATTCATAGTTAGTTCATCGCCTCTGGTATTCGTCTTGCTCCATCTGCTCTTCCACATGCATTCTGCATGCATTTTCAAAGTTCCTTCCACAAATCTAAGCATCTTTTTGTATGAGCCTGTGTCCCATTGTGTAAAATTTCTTATAGAATGCAACCATTCAGCGTTGCTGCCAATTTCCTGACTTTTCCACCTAAGCACCGCACAGTGAGACCTCACCCATGGCTTGTTTGTCGACAAATTGCGCGCCCCCTACGTACAACTACCTGAACTACTGCTAAGACCCATAACAGCAAAGCCGCTCATACCGCTTGCGAACAACTCAACCACCGCTCAGCCTTTTGTGCAAACACAAAGTTTTCTAAACTCAACTCATATCTCACATCAAAGTCTAGGCCAATTGTCTTGCCCCTCGACCAGCTTCTCACCGGCCGCATGCTGGCAGCTGGCAGTGTTTCACTCGCATACAAAAAAATTCTATCACAAGTGTGCATATGTAGGTGTGTGCGCGTGTAGGTGCATGTACACATGAAGCATTATCAACTTGCCACAACAAAAGGTGAAATTGTTGGAAAAGTGGAAAAGTGCTGTGTTACCTGAGGTGGATGATGATTGTTGCACGAAAGGCTAGAATGGCGTATGGTTGCATGCATTTCTATTTATATAAAAAATATGCAGTAATTCAATGTATGTATACAAGTATGTGGGTATGTGTGCAGGGACGAATACAAAAGGGCCAGCCACCACTCGACCTAACAGCGCTTTAAAGTGGCCACTAAATATTTTCCATGCAATTACGCCCGCGTACAATGCGCCTTTGGGCAGGCGGCAGGCGGCAAGCAGCGAGCAGCTAATAAAACGGCAAACACACATACAACAATAACATTTCTGGATGGGTGTTTCTGCACAAATGTACAATTACGCGCACATAGGTACATATGCATTTATTTATTTATTTGAGTGCTGGTGCACTCGGTCGGTTTGTAATTTCAATTGAAATTTCAATAACAGCAATTGACTGGGCTTTTTATTATTGTAATTCAAATACATAAACGACATGTGGAGGCCGCACCAGCCAGCGCTATTAATTCGTATTGTACGCGGCGCGCTGTCGTTTTTCCAATGAATGCCATGGCATTTTATCTATGCAACAACGGAAAATTACTAGTTCAGACGAGACCATATGGTGTAGTTTAGCGCACACAAACACCAACACACACACACACACACATACCCAATCGCACTCACACATTCTAGCTCGGTGCTATGGATTTTGTGAATTAAATTTTTCTCTGACAGAAGTTAGTAATTTCACAAGAAGCGCATGAGAACCCAACGATTTTTACATGCCATCACGCCCAGCGGCTATACAACGACAGCAAAAGAGGGAGGCGGCAAGCAAGAAAATCCATAACGAAATAAAATGTATGTAAACCTTTTTTTTAGTTTTTACTTGGTATTGTGCGGTGAAATTGTTGAGCGCAGCAGGTGTTGTCATTCCCATACACAGTTGGACGGTGCCGTGCACAGAGCATACAACTGTAAAGTTGTTAAAAATACATTTAAACACACACAACCAGTCGGGGTTGGGTAAGTACAAAGGTTTCACAAATAATAAGTATGCACTTGTATGTGTTTGAGTGTAAACATGTGTGGGTGGATGTATGAAAGTATGTACGGACAACTGCACAGCTTGAATTGTTTATGCAGAATTTCAATGCTTGGCCTGAGGGCAAGCATGTGGGGTATAGTGAGCGTAGGTATTAATTTTGTTGCTAATTCATGTAATTAAAATTCACAAACTCACCGCTTTGGATATGCAGGTGAATCTGATGTATCGTCGATCTTATCAGGTGAGTAATTACGCTGGAGCGGACAGGTACCTGTAAACGGCCATATTTTCCCTGATTTTCTTTAAAATTATTTAAAATGAAGAAGTCAATATATTTTTATCAAAATTGGCATAGAATTTATTTACACATTAAAATAATGTACTATTTTTTTTAATCATTTAAAATGGCGGATGTACAATCAATTCTTCCAGGAAGATCGCAACAAGGCTTCTCAATCGGCGGGCATTGTAGCATCGATGTCAGTGACCTGCCTACAGAAAACCAAAATTTTTTTTGTTTATTATTGTCATAAATTATATATGAATTAAAACAAATGGAAAAAATTCGCGAAATAAAATGATTAACAAGCTTTGAGCGAATTTTGCTAATATTGTATGTTTGCTTCGAAAAAATTATTTTTTCGAAAATTTTTCGAATTGTAAATTCACATAGAAAATAATATCAAAAAAAGATGTGTGCAAATTTCAGGCTGATCGGCCAATAATTTTTCGAGTTATCGTGTACGCCAATTCGAAAAATATAGTTTTGAGAAAAATGCGTTTAAAGTTTGAGTAGATGAAAACCCCTCTCACAGCGCTCGAACGCAAAGAATAAAGTCGTTACGGATGACGATCTATCATACAAGAAATACTTAAATTTACGTGCTAAAATTTGTTTGACATATTCATAAAGGATTATATTAACATTTTATGAAAACAAAATTTTGTTTAGAAATTTTACAAGTATCTGTCCTCTTAATAAATGGTTTTGAGGAATTGTGCCCACGCAGGCAAAGTAGACAGGGGAAAGCGGTTCCTTGGTGGAACCCTGAACTGACGAAGCTTCGTGTATGGTCCAAAAAACTTCTTAGTAAGGCCTTACAAACCTAAACAGAAGAAGACTGGTCCAATCATCGACTTACACAGAGAGAATATAAGAAAGAAGTATGCCATAGAAATTTCTGCAGTAACGTCGAAGAAATGAGTGAAACAGCGAGACTTTGTAAGGTTTTTCATCTAGACCGCTCAGTAAGGCTGGATTCCATTCGACAACCTGATGGTTGATACACCAGTTCCAAATCGGGAACGTTTAATGCTCTACTCGAAACCCATTTTCCGGGTAGTAGAACACTCTCTGAAGCAGAGAGTATCATTGACAAGAACGGTAGCAATGGTGGAACCTCTAGATAGAGCTGGTATAATGCTAGTCTCTCCCTTTGAGAACTTTAAGTGCTCTAGACCTGACGGAATGTATCCAGCAATGCTTTAGAAAGGAGGAGACAGGCTGATTGAGGGCCTGAAAAGGATCTTCACTGCCTGTCTTGCACTTGGTTATGTACCATCCCAATGGTGACGCGTAAGAGTAGTATTTATTCTGAAACCAGGAAAAGATGACTATTCCCTAGTAAAAAGTTTTAGACCAATCAGAATCATAGAGTGAGGGTATTGGCGAGAAGTCCACTTAGATGCAGGGAGAGGGCGGTGAGAGGTGGTGCTATGATAGTTAGGAGGGTGGGTTTGCGTCAACCGCTTTGTGCTGCTAATGAAATTCATCAGATTTTTAATGTCAACGCCAGCTATATCAGCAGGCGTAGCAAAGAAGTAAGAGCCAAGATGCCTGGAACTTAGCCCCCCCAAAACAGGGCTGCTGAGGAGAAGATGCTGAGATGATTCCACCTCATCCTCCATACATCCAGCGCAAAAAGGACTTGAGGTAATTCCAAGTCTCAGAGCATGCATTCGTCGCGCATAGTGGCCTGTGAGAGAACCCACGAGATTCGAGAGCTGTTATTTTGTCAACCTCAGAAGCTCGCCCGAGCTTCGCG
>JAYXIM010008206.1:0-24548 GCA_037575425.1 Anastrepha fraterculus | reverse complement strand
ATTTATATTCAGTAAAAGCAAATGTGCTGCATACAGGGTTGCCCATATTTGACGGACCCAGCTGGCAACCCTGTATCTTTTGACAGAGATGTTAGATCGCTTAATGACATACCGCGTTGGAAGTGTCGGTCCAAGCAGATTTTTATGATGGAACAGTACACGCCACGCGAGCGCTCTTCAATTGTTAAAAGAAGAAGAAGAAGAACAAAATCATCATGTCCGATGAGGCTCATTTCTTATTGAATGGGACGGTAAACAAGCAAATTTGCCGTATTTACGCCACTGAAAATCCTCACTTGTTGTAAAAAGTGCGCCGTTAGTGCGAAAACGATTATTGGGCCGTTTTTCTTCGAAAATGAAGATGTTCAAGCTGTCACCGTCGATCTGGAGTGTTATCGCGATATGATAACCACTTTTGTGATGCCAATTATTCGTCGAAAGCGTATGAGGCAGTTCTGGCTGCAACAAAACGGCGCTCCACCACACACAGCTCGCACCACAATGGATTTTTTGAAGAAATTGTTTCCTCGTCGTTTGATGTCGAAAAGTGGCGATTTTGACTGGCCACCGCGTTCGCCCGATTTAACGCCACCTGACTTCTTCTTGTGGGGATATTTAAAATCAAATTTTTATATTAATAAGCCAAAGACCATAGAAGAGCTCAAGAACAACATCCGTGAGGAAATAGCCGTTATTGCAGCCGAAATGTTAGCTAAAACTATGGGAAATGCTGCAAAACGGGTGCAATATGCCTTACAGGCTCAAGGCGGCCATTTGAGAGTATTCAAAAAGTGATGTCAAGAAATCAACTTGAACCAAATAAAATGATTATTATCGTCAACACCAAAAAAATTGTGTTTTTCTTTGACTAAAAAAAAAAAAACACATGGGTCCGTTCAATATGGGCAATATGAAAATAAGTAACTCAGCAAGACATGAAAATGGAAACATAAAAAAT
Organism: Anastrepha fraterculus; assembly: GCA_037575425.1. NCBI lineage: Eukaryota > Metazoa > Arthropoda > Insecta > Diptera > Tephritidae > Anastrepha > Anastrepha fraterculus. The sequence goes on along the minus strand of JAYXIM010008206.1, from coordinate 23,590 downwards.
AAAATATAAAAGATAAAACCTCGATTAGTGGCTTCACTACACTCGAATTTTATTGAAATGTTTCTTTTTTATTTATTTTTTATTCTTATATTAGAAAAAGGCATCTACATATGCAAGACTCCCGGAAAGTTTTCTTGTTGCCACATCCTCGCTACCAAACTATTTAGTGTTACTAACAGCAAGACCATATCCATTCTGTGCGGTTTAAGAACTTTATTAAGTTGCTGACGTCTAAGCCAGAGCCTCTCGTGCAATGGTTTGCCTAAGACTGACATACTCTCCCTCATAGGGCAGGGCATTCACAGAGAAAGTGGAATCGTTTCTTTTTTTCTTAGATACTTAAGAATAATATTATTTAGGTAATTTCTAACTAATTTTTTTTCGATATGATGTCCAAAACTTAACCGTTTTTGAGATATTCGATTTTAAAGATTATTTTAAAAAAGGATTTCGCTTTGTTTGCTTCCACGTCCACATTTTTAAATGCTAATCCGATTCGGACTCGATGCTTTTCTTTTTTAGTTAATATATCAGTGAAGTTTAAATCAAGCCTGATACTTCCAAATGCCTGCTTGTTTAAACTTGCGATTTTTCATTCAACTTTTACCACTTATCACCATTAAACAATAAAAAAATAAATAAAATCAATATTCTGAAATTTATTTTAAGAGCTACTAGGATTTTTTTTTGCGTTGGACCGTCGCTACTACGTGTGTGGTAATTCCGCTAAAAATATCCCTCCTCTTCTCTCGGACTTTTCCCCCCACTCCGGGACTGCTTCCGCATTGCTTCAAGGTAGAGGGCGAAGACGGCGTCCTAGAAAGGGCACTTACTTACTCACCCTACGCCTGTTTTGAGAAACCTATGCTCAATGCTCTTCAGCATAACTTACCATTTCACGCTTCTTTTTTCGGATAATATCCTCCACGAAATTTGCGACGGCATTCCATTCATCCATCATCTATCATCATTTTCTCGATTATTCCTTCAGGTGTAAATACACCAATAGCTCGTTGCAGACCTGTTCTCTCCATGCTCCACACCTCGCATTTAAAGAAGGTGTGCTCCGCATCACTTTTCCAATTCGCCACAAATACTTGCGAAAGGACGCATGTCCGAACAAAAGCTGTGTGCGGTAATAGTTAAACTCGCCGTGCTTTCTTTCTACCCTCTTTTCTAGATCGGGTATTACTCTCGCTGTTCATCTACCGTACCGTTCAGAGTTCCATCTTGCCTGCCACAGTGCGAGCGTTTGAATTCTAATATCGGAGAAGCGTGGTACTGGGATTCCTGTGATTTCTGCCGCCCATATCTGTAGGTACGGTTCCGCTGATAACTAAAACCGCTGCTTCAGATACTGTTCTGTATGAAGAAGCCACTATGAGAGCGCAGGTGCGTTGCACAGATTGCAGAGTTTTCCGCCGGCAATGCACCCTTAACGAATCTGCCCATATTTCGCATCCGTATAAGAGAATCGAGTTCGTCGTGTCCATTAAAGGTTTTCGCTTCTTCTGCGTTGGACGTCTAAGGCTTGCCACGAGCTTACTTAACATGTCGCTTACCTTGGCAGCTCTTGTGGCAGCATGATTTATGTGCGCCTGGTAAGTTAGCCTTGTGTCTAGTTGCACTCCTAGGTATTTCACCACTCTTTTTGTCGATATAGTGGCATTGAGTACTTGTATATCTACTTCTAATAGGATACGTCTGTTCGTTAGAAGGAATAGCTATCTTTGGCTAACTTTAATCCATGGTTTGGAGTATCGATTACCTGCCTGGGCATGTTCTACGCTAGCTATTACATCTTGGATGGCTCCTAAGGTAGATCTGCCACTTCTAAAACAGGCCGCCCCTGTTCTCTATGACTTCGTTAAGAGCTACTAGGCTGAGTTTCAGCTAATCGCACTTACTAATAATAATATGTTAAATATAAACCCGATATCTTCTTCTTCATGATTGGCGCTATAGCCTCTCACGCCATTTTGGCCGAGTTTAACAAAGCGCGTCCATCGTTTCTCGTGCTAATCGGAAAGTGAAGTTAAGTTCTTATCCATCTAATCTCTTCAACGCAGAGGAGACTTTCTTCTTCCTCTCCTACCACCAGCTGGTACCACATCGAATGCTTTCAGAGTCGGAGCGTTTGTATCCATTTGTACGATATGACCCAGCCAACGATGCCGCTGGATCTTTTTTCACTGCGCTATGTCTATGTCGTCGTAAAGCTCTTACATCTCTTTGCTCCACCGTCGTCACCAACGTTCAAAAATTATCCGCAGAATCTTTCCCTCAAACAGTCCGAGGGACACCTCATCCAATATCCGATGTCGCCTCATCCAATATCGAAGGCGGTTTGGCAGTTGTTAATGCGGTAGCTTAAGTTACAATGCTTACCATTCGCCATGAGAAAGTAGAATAGCACACTAAGTCCTGGCGGCCCATTGTCGTACTTCTCGTTTGGACCCAGGTTTCACTCTACTAATTTCTCAACCTAAAGAACATATCTGGCATATCTTCGCAATAGGTCCTATTCGTTGACGCGCAGTGTTATTTTTTAAAGTTTTTAAGCTGTGTGCTGTCTTGCAATATTAAAATTACCGTAAATGGATAAACCTGTCTTTGTTAATCTTTTTCTTTCTATTCTCCTGTGGCAGCATTTGTTTCGGCAGTTCTGCCTGAACTAATTGCTAAACCTCCCCTCTTTTCCCATCACGTCCACGCCTCTTAACTTAAATGCCATTTAAAGTGCTAATTTTGATTAATCATTTCGGCAGCTGGAATGTGATTTTAATAAACTTTCTCCAGTTAATTTATGGCATTTGCCTGCAGTGCGCCGAAAAGCTTGAGCGGCATGATAAGCAGCTTTTTTGTTTCGATGCCTTACAAAGTGGCAGGAATTTAAAATTTAATTTCGGTAGCAGATCAAATAAATGTGTGAAAAATTTAGGGAATTTTCTCATTTCCAATTTTCATGAAAGCTTTGGTTTGTGGGTCTTCCCAATGTTAATTGCTGCCTGTATGCTTTTCACTCAAAACAAATAGGTCGATTGTGCGTATGTGTGCAAGTGCCAGCTGTATGTGTGAGTATTTTTTGCATTTTCAACATTTCCACAATATTTGTTTATGATATTTGCTGCCTTGTTTATCTTTTTGCTGATTTAAATACAGCAAACTTTTTCATTGCTATGGCTGTGCTTTTATGGGCTCGTTTGTCTGGCTTTTATATCCAAAGCTCTTTATTTGCTTTCAGTTTGAGTGATTTACATTTACAGCTAATTCAATTTTTTAACACACTACACTTTGGTTTTTATAACCAATAGACACGTCATTTGCTCAAAGCTGCTTGATTGAATTATTTCAGGGCTTTAAACGAATTAATTTTGCAAAATGGTTTGCAAGATTTTTAGAGAATTTTAGATATTAAATTTCGCAATATTAAATTTCGGTATAATTTTTTTTGTGCATATGTTTTGAATCGGGAATTTGTGGCAATAAAGAGCTTATAAATTCATGTGAAAATGTAACAAAGACAAAAGAAGTGATGTTTTCTCTGCCAGGCTGACAATTAATGTAGGTAGGTGAAATGTTTTAAGTGCCGGTCTGGTACTCCTCAAGTAGCACTAAAGCGACGTTTTGATACCATTACACCGCGTTACACACATTCTGTCCTATGAACCAAATATATTTTTTCGGAAAGGGGATAAAAAATAAAAATACACGTGTATCGGCGATTTTCATGTACACATCACAATTTTTTTATTTTTGTATTTTATAACTTAAACGAGCAATTCTTGTATGCATATCTGTATAGCCACACGATCTCAGGATTAGATTAACGGATTTGAATGAAATTGGGCACACAGATAGTGCATCACATTTCTAGACTTTTCACCGAGGTGTTGCCACTGACAATGTTTCACAGGGTTGCCACCTGTTCGAAATTTAAAAAAAGAAAGAAAGAAAAGAAACTTAGGCCTTTTATTTTTGCGTTTGCAAGCATTTGTGTCAGTATCGCGACAAACAGACCAACAGTATTCGCCAAGCATATGCGTAACGTCTTGTCCTTTAAAGCGCTTTGCAACAGCCGTAATGTCCTGATGGAACCTTTCGCCATGTTCATCGCTATAAGCTCCTAAATCACCAGGGAAACAATCTGAATGATTGTGAAGGAAATGGATCTTTAGCGACATTAATTTGCCCATTTCGCCAAATACCGAAATCATTTCTGCAACAATATTTTTATAATTGTCACCTCGTTTGTTGCCAAGAAACTGCTCAATAATGGCAACTGGCCTTCCATGCACGTTGTTCGATAGCAAAAGTTAGATGCCATAACTTCTCATTGCAACGCTATGTTTTTTGAGCCGTCTCAATCTCGGAAGAAAGTTTAATTCGCGAAATACAATTGCAATCGTTCATCGCTCGCTCACGATCCAGTTTTTTAACAAAATTTGATACGACACCGAGCTTAATGTGTAGTGATGGCAAAATGATTTGAGATGGCTGCACTACTGGTAGATTTTCTATACTTTCTACGCCTACTTTGTAGCATGTTCGCGGCTTCCACTTAAATTCAGTGTAATGCTGATCTCTTTTGCGACTTTCCCATGTACACAAAAAGCACTGGTGGGTTGGAAATCCACGCTCAACACCCATGAGTAATCCGACCACTTTTAGATCGCAGCATATTTTCCAATTATGCTCTTGGTAGTTTATCAGCTGTAAGTTATGCCGAAAATTTAGAAAAAATTTATTTTTTTAGAAAAAAAATTCAAGAAAATCTGAGAATTGATAAAATTTTTTTTTTTTAATTTTGCATAATAAAAACATTTCCACGAGTCTGCCTGCAGAAATTCAGCGCGATTGGATCACGGAAAAAGTGGTTAAAAATTGATCCAAAGTTTTTCACACAGGCGGACTACGAACTCTATATTTTATACATAAAAAAAAATTCTGACGTGTACATGAAAATCGCCGTATTTTTATTTTTCTCCCCTTTCCGAAAAAGTATATTTGGTTCATAGGACAGGAAAAAAGTTCGTTTTTGTAACGCAATGTTATGAGACCTCCAACAGGCAGATATCTACAGCCAGTCAGAGCTGTTGATTTAATGGATAAGATTGATAGAATTTAGGTTGACGCACTGCCACAGGCTGTCGAAGAAAGGAGCAGCCAGTGACCTTAGTTGTCTAGCTTCCAAGCTCGGACATTTACAGGGAAAGTGCTATATAGCCTCCTTCTCTGAAAGGTCCCCACAGCTTCTGCAATGGGGGTTCAATGGTAAACTTAGCTTTTCTGCCTGTGTGCCTATCGCCCAGTGACCGATAAACACAGCGACGAGTTTGGAAATTGAATGGCGAGGGGTCCAAAGGACTAAGACCTCCGTATATTGTACTACTATGCGCTTTCTTGAGAAATAATTTGTGCATTTCTCCTTTAACAACTGTCAGGGGGATGCCGATGACCGGGTAGAAGGTATCTGAGGCCAATTCAGTCCTCTTCCTGGCAAGCTCATCAGCAATGGAACCCAGATCAGAGTAATGTTACCTGCACACCCAAGATATTTGATCTGCTCCTTACAGGAGTTTACTAATTTCGTTCTGCACACTGGTATCGTCAGAGCTTTAATCGTGGCTTGACTATCGGAGCAAATGTTAATATCTCCTTCGCTCCCGCGTTCCCTAAGCATTTTGCATACCTGCAGGATCGCAAAGACTTCTGCTTGAAAAACACTAGCAGTGCTCGGCAGTTTAAAGGAAACAGATAAATTGGCTGATTTAGAGAAGACCCCTGCTCCGACTCCCAATTCCATCTTAGAACCGTCAGCGAAGACAGAGGTGCAAGCGTCAGTGCAGATTTTCCCCACGATCCAATCCTGCCTATTTGGAAAGATTGCCCTAGCACGACCCTCAAACTCTTGTTTGCGGATAGAGAGAACTGTTCAAAATTCGAAGAAATACGGTGTTAACTGCCGGTGTTAAAATGCTACCATCTGCCTTGAGACATTGTCTACATAGGCCAATCTCCTTTAACCTGATTGCACTTTGACCTGTGGCTTGAGTGCCCATGTTTTACTTAACATAGATTTGCAGGAGTAGAAAGCTATACTGGCCTTCTTTACCTGATTTTCAATGTGTAACTTGCAATGGAGTTTGGAGTCAAGTATCATTCCAAGATACCTAAGTTCCGATGAGAGACGGAGAACGTGGTTGTTTAATTTGGGAAGTCGAAAGAGTGGAGGTTTATATTTTCTGGTAAATAGCACCAGCTCCGTTTTGTCCGAGTTGAAGGCCGCAAGTGACAGCCCAGCGACTGAGTACAGCCAGTGAGTGACCTTTCCAAAATCTCAGCCATGACTGAGGACAACGGTCCCGATACCGTCAGGACCAAATCATTGGCGTATGCTACTGCCTTAACCCCACCCTTACTTAGCATTATCAGAACATCGTCAATAACAACTAGCCAAAGTAGGGCGAAAGGACACCACCCTGCGACGTCCCCTGTGAACGAATCTAGTCACTTTAGCCCTTGTTGCGAACGCATTTACTTCCCTGCAGCCAAGCAGGGACGACATCCAGAGACAGATAGGTCTTTCCACCTCTAGTCTATCTAACGCAGTGACAATTGACTCCGTCCTGATGTTATTAAATGCACCTTCTATATCTATGAAGACCGCCAAAGTGAATTGTTTCAGAGATTTTTCCACAGTCCTTACAACCTCGTGTAAAGTTAATTCCATGGATTTCGCTTTCAGGTAAGCGTGTTGCGCTAGAGCTGACAATTAAAAACCTTGCACATATTTTTGTTTTTTTATCTGTCACCTCATTGGAAAAGCTTAAAACAAAGACACATGCATTATTGAAATCCATATTCGCTTTGAGTCTGAGAAAATTTATCTGAAACAATAAAAGGGTAATGGGGATCTGAAAAGCGTCGATTTCTCTCTATAAACTACTCCCAAATTAAGAAGGTGAAACTCAAATAATACATTTTTTAAATAAAAAAAATTGATAAATGAAACCAGATAATGAGCAAATTCTCAAACTACAACATCACTTCTTCTTTTGTCAGCCCACAAAGAGGCCATCATACAGTTTCTGCTTGCCTCAGTTGTGCCAGGTGAAGCGTAATAGCGAACGCAGAATAGCGCAAGACAAGCAAGGTTGTGGCGAAGAGACACTAAACGATGCTCCATGAATTCGAAAAATACTTGAATTGCTTCAATGCGCATATAAATCGTACATTTATTTTACTCATTCGCCATGGCAGACCTTCCGACCGGCAGTTGTTGTGGCTTTGGCAAATTACACAGCTTACGGGTTTCACCGTCTGTTGGGCTCTATTGCAACCTCCCACTTTTTCCGGGCTTGTTAATTGATGCCAGTAAATATTAGTTTGCTTTTCGAGGCGAACCATTGGCATTGACATTGGCGGAATTGCATTGCACCTTTGCTTCGGAGTTACGCTTCAAGGCGTGTGCATAGCTTGAATTACTGGTAGCATTGCTTCTGTTGCTGCTATTCTCACTGCCGTTTAATCAAGCGTGACCAGCATTTCGCTTAGCTGAAAGGATAAAATAAAAGGATGTTTTTATAAGCATAAATGTGGCGTAAAACTATAACTGTTTTGTTTTTTTATGTGGGAAAGCAAGAATTTGCAGTGATTTACTATTTCTTGTAGCTTATAGCAGATGAGTTTGTCAGTAAAATCAATAAATAAAAATTGAAGTAAAAATTGTTAACGAAAAGTTCGAGAAGCAGGGAAATCATTCACGCTTTACAAATTGACTACCATAATGGTATGATCTTCTCATCACATGAACGTACCAGCGAAGGTGAGTTTCTTGAAGTTTTGCGCTAATTAAAGCGATTTTGGTGGTACAAAGAATAAAGTTTTCCAACAGGGTTAGCCACTGGCCCACCTCAGCATACGTATTTCTGCCACGTACAGCTTCTACTCTAATTTGCGGGGTACAGCTCAGCACTCCGAAGCGTATGTTATTATTGGTTTAGTCATGCTTTTGTAAATTTTACCTTTTAACTTTTGTGATAGTTTCTTTCCATACAGGACACCAGAAGCTGTTCACCCACTTTGCCTTCCGCATTGAATTCGGTGTGTAATTTCCACTCGAAAGTACCATTTCCACTAGCAGGCGAACTCAAGCATTTAAAGCCGTTCACTATTCTTATAGAGACGTTATCGAGTGTTAGAGCTGACCACTCGCAACTTGCTGCAGCAAAACTGAATTCTATAGCTATGGTTTCGTGCGGCTTATTCCCAGCCCCTTACATTCAAAGACGCGTACCCACTGGTTCAGCTTATCTTGATCGCGTGCGAGAAGAGCTACATCGACGGCGTACAGCAGAGCCCAAGCAAGATTGCCCTAAATTTCAGGTGTAAGGAAGTCCATTACCAAATTAAATAAATAAGTTTTAAATTTTTTAACTGCGTGCGTCTTTACCCATATTTTATTTTCATTCAAAGCTCGACCCAGAAAAAGCAAGCGGAAAAAATATTTTTCATAAAAAAAATTAAAAGTATATAAACAGTTTGCGGGTACACTACTTTTATCTGTTTGATCAAGCTTCTCCTAACATTCACGCTGTGTATCTTGAAGTAGTTCCACAAATGAAGTGACCTACAGTTTTAAGCCGAATACGAGAGGTCCTAAGCAGGCTTCTAGGAAGCTACTTAGCAGTGTGGTATCGTCTATCTTCCTATATGCGGTACCTGCCTGGGTTGAAGCAACAAACTGCAGTTCATACATGAAAGGCATTAAATGGGTATACCGGTTATGTTTCCTCTGGGTGTGCTACGCATTCCGCAGAGTATCGGAGGATGTTGTATTAGTCCCCGTGGGTATGCCACCGGTTAAGCTGACTGCACTCGAATTCGAGCGGATTCAGCACAGCTGACTAACCGAAAGACTGAACGGGAGCGAAGCATCCGTGGCGGGAGGAATGGAGAAACTCCATGAACCAACGATGGACGCGTCGATTGATTCCGAATATCACCAAAAGCAAAGCATGATTTCATTGTCTGCCCTTGTTTTGAGCTGGAAAGAGAAGATTTGAGTGATAGGGCTGGGAAACCAAAAATGGTTAGTGATCTAGTAGATATCATGCTTGACTCAGAAGAACATTGGTGCGCTGTCAGTAACATGGCAAGAATAGTAAAGGGTGATTTTTTAAGAGCTATAGGAAAGTCTTTTAAAAAAACACACGTAAAATCCAGAAAACTGCATGAAATTTTTATTTAAATCGATAGTAAAGTCCATATAATTTAATGTTTGAAGATTATTTCATGCAAATGTTGACCGCGACTGCGCTTCAAATGGTCCATCCGCTTAGTCCAATTTTGGCATACTTTTTCCAATGTTTTGGCCGGTATCTCACATATAAATGCTTTAATGCTGTCTTACAATGCGTTAATTGAAGCAGGCTTGTCTGACATGAGCTTTAACATAGCCCCACAAAAAATAATCTAGAGGCGTTATATCGCACGATTTGGATGGCCAATTGACAGGTCCCGAACGTGAAATAAAATGCTCACCGAACTCGCCTCTCAACAAGTCCATTGTTACGCGTGCTGCGTGGCATGTGGTACCCTCTTGCTGAAACCACATGTCATGCAAGTCAAGCTCTTGCATTTTGGGCAAAGAAAAGTTGGATATCATTTCACGGTGGCGCTCACCATTCACAGTTGCGTTGCGATTCGAAGCATCTTTGAAGAAGTACGGTCCAATGATACCTCCAGCCCATAAACCGCACCAAACTGTGACCTTTCTGGATACATTGGTAGCTTTTGCAATTCTTCTGGCTGATCTTCCCTCCAAAATCGACAATTCTGCTTATTTATGTAACCATTGGTCCAAAAATGAGCTTCGTCGCTGAACACAATCTTTCGATAAAAAAGTGGATCTTCGGCCAACTTTCCAAGAGCCCATTCACCAAAAATTATGCGTTGCGGTAGGTCGTTCGGTTTCAATTCTTGCACCAGCTGTATTTCGAAAGGCTTCACATCTAAATTCTTTTGCAAAATTTTCCCCGTTGTTGAGTAACAGATAACAGAGGCCCAATTACTGCGAACGGCGACGAATCGATAATTGACGGTCATCATTAACACTGGCCGATACAGCTGCGATATTTTCTTCAGTTCGCACTCTACGTAAGCGTGTTGGTGGTTTGAACAACAGCGCAGATTTTCATGAAGATGCAATAGGCCGCTCTCCCTCCTGTGAAGTATTAACTAACCGTTGTCCCACGGGAGGGAAACGGAGTTGGGGTGGGTTTTTAGTGGGTGAGTCGACGGGCAAGTCTCACACTTTTCGGCTTTCAATGCTTTTTGTCACCTCCCTTAAAGAAAAAATAGAAAAAAACACTTTTAAGCCGATTCCGAATGGCAGATATTTTTATGAGGAGCTTTTTCATGGCAGAAAACTATCGCAGGCTTACCATTGCCTGCCGTGGAGCAACCGCTATTAGAAATTACTTTTCCATTTCATTCTGCTAACATGCACGTCGATTCGAAGCTGCTCACTTCCAAATGATAGTCACGCACCAACCCATTCCGCTACAGTGGCTCCCATTTCATACCCTTTTATAATGATGAAAACTCATTATAAAGTGGCCTTCAGACAATATGAGTAGATTGCACACAAAGTGAAAACATGTGAGGCTAAATTTGATCTGCTGTACCATCGGTGGCTGAAAAAAGAAATCAAATTAAAGAAACATTCAAAAAAAATCATTCCGTCCATTGACCACTTACACTTACATATTTCCAACCACAAGCGGCAATTCTCTCAATTTACCACCGATTTAATTTTTTCTTTTCATTTACTGTTATGACAACATGCGGACGGATCTCAAAAGAAACTCTTGCGTCGTTGCTCACCGTCATCTTCTTTTTTGCTTCAACATTCACATTGCATTTATTTGTAAATGTGTGCAAATATTTGTTTTTACGCAGTAGTGTGAAAGTGATTGAACGTGATTGTAAGCACCTGAGTATGTACATACGTATGCGTTCGTGTTCATGTGCTCCCAGGCGCTTACCACATCGCTTCACACCTCATTCACTCGATTTTATAGCCATGAAATTTCGCCGAACTTTTTGGTGGCGACCGCAAATTGCAACAATCGATTTTCGATTTTATCGTTGCGGTTTCAACGGCGACATTGGTAAGCACAGCAGCGGAATTGCGCAGCATTGCCGCCACTAGTTGTTGAAAGTTGTTGCAAATGGCGAGCGCAATCCAGCTGGCAACGCTACGTATGAAGCAGCCACATACTTTCGTATCTAAATACAGCTGTAGAGACCATAACACGCACGCAGGATATGCACGATGTATGGGTAACGGCGATTACATATGCATACCTGCATGCATACATACATATAAAGAACACATACATGCATGCATACATATATTCGCAGTTGCTTTTCCGGTGCACAACACCGGACTATCAGCGGATAGATTGGCTTGATATTTACACGATGCTCTGCGGTGCGCTGGAGTGGCATTGGAACATCGGTCGTTATGGTGGTCGTCCTTGTTGTTGCGGCACTGCTGCTCTAGTCTGTTGGTTGGTTGGCCATCCGCTCCGTTGCCTGTATTGCTCTTGGCATTTGTACACATTTTTACCACAAAATTGTTGCGTTGCTGCGAATAAAATTTACAATTTATGATAAATTCTGCAAATCGACCAAGGGCGAAAGTTAGCGCAGCGCACAGCCAACGTAGCGAGGGTGAATGGAGGATCGGACCGGACGAAGCAGCGCGTCAAATATATACACGTATGTATGTGCATGGCTTATCACAACAACGACGTCGTATCTACACCTGGCAAAAGTTGTGCATAATTGGTATGGAAAACACACACAAATGCGCGCACATATACAAATAGAGGCTTACATGCATACATATATAGGTGCATATATACGGATTTTCTCACGCTTTCCGCTCCGCAGTGTAAATTACCCAAAACCACAATTGAAAATTCTCAAATTGGTGCAGTGCAACGGACAGTGTCCGGCCACTGCTGGCCAACGAGTTTCCACCTTCACAAACACGCACACGTTTAAACGGATAACTGTTTCGTGTGCATGTGTATTTACGCAACTAAAAATTTTACATAAAAGTGCATAATTAGGTTGCAACTCGGCGGCCACTGGCAATGGCCGAACAACTTGGCGAAACATGATACTCCGCGGTGCAGCATATTTTATTGCAGGAAGGTACGAAAATGCATTCAAGTGAGGGTTGAACCGATGTGCAAAGATTGTGTGCATGCAGCGGGAAGGCGGAAAATAAAATTATATTCTTGCTTAAATTTTAATGAAAATATTTACATTTGATTTTTAACAAATTGGATCTTTTCGTTACCAATACAACTGCAACTGTTACTACAAAGCATTGGCAAAATACAAAAAAGGAAACGAAAAACAGAAAAAAAAACAGAAAAACTTTAAATGAATTTGAATTTCCCTCAGGCTAAATATTTTTAAATTCAATAAGAGTAGCAAAAAATTATATTTTAAATAGTTTTCCCACTTCCCTTTGCATATCCACAAGGCCAGTTTAATGCGCTCTAGGCCAAGTTAAAATTTCTGCTTGAATTTCGCCGAAAATTTTCGCATTCATATGAAAACAAGTAAAGTAAATTGCGGCACCACCGATCTGGTGTACCTGACGCATACTTTCGATGAACTATCATTCATTATTATTTATAACAGTAATATGAAATATTAAACAAACACACAATGAACGCTAGCCACCAGCGCACATAGGGGTATTTGAACAATCTAAGGGGCCAAAAGTATTTTTTGGGTTTAACGTGTGCTAATGGATGTTTCTGAATAAAACCAACTAAAATAATGAACTTAAAACATTTATTGAATGAAATATAATATGAGAATGAAGAAAGATTTACAAGATCAAACATAAAAAAATATAAACAATTAAAAAAAGCATCGAATCAAATGGTATTATCTAGATTTTCTTCATCGCTACGTGAAGAAAATTCTAGGTTTGGATCGGCAGGCATGAGCATTTCCAATGTTTCTGGCAGAAATGATTGGGACTTTCTTCTTTTTATTTGCCTCCTAGAGCTCATTAAGGGGTCCGAACTTAAAAGGAGGCGGGTAAAAATATCCCTGTTGCAATTTTCTCTAGTAAATTTTCGGGCAAAATCTAGCCGGTAAGAGCGGAAATGCTTATTTCGGGATTCTGCAGCCTCTTCAGAGAGCTGGCCATTGGTTGGTATTATAACAGCTCCATGAATAAGTATTTTGTGCATTGTGGGTGTCATGGGATGCCACGGATAAAGATCCACATATAATCGAGCAGTTTCTGTTGCATAAATATCATATTTTTCAGGATTAATTTTATGACCACTAGAAATTGTTTGTAGAATAACTTTCAGTCTATATACTAATTCGTAGCTGATGCCTGTTATATCGGATGCTAATTGAGGATTGTCGAAAAATCTTCGGCTTGTGTTACCGTCATTGGTATTACCGAAATTCGCCTTTGGCATATCTATTAACAATCCCGTTTCTTGGCGAAACCTGTCCTGGATCTCTTTTTTTCTCTCTTTCTCGAGGCTTTTTTCAGTCTCTGTTTTTCTTGCTCTACATTTTTTTACTGGCAACTTATAAGCTAAATGGAGAATGCTCTCAAATATTCTTATCCTGGCATGTAGTACCGAATGGCCGAATTGAATAGCCTCGAAATTAACATCTATTGTTTTATCCAAATTGTTCAAATTCTTTGAGGTTGTGCCGCAAATGTAGCAACGACTGATTGATGTGGTTCCTGTGGCAGCATTAGAGACCTTTCCGTCAACCATTGCCATTATAAATTCGTGTTTCACTGAATTATGTTTGCCACTCAAGTCAAATTCTGTTGCAACCAGACTGTTTATCTGATTATTGACGTGATTAATTTCTTGCTCCGTTACATCAGTAGTCTCTTTGATAAATTTAAATCTTTTAGGCCGACAATATCGAGGAGAAGATGGTGTTGGGTTTTCTCATATAGTCTTTTCCATGTTTTGGCCGCATACTAATTTTACAGGAACAAAGCAGCTTTGAAAAATGTTCGTATCTGAATCCGTATCATTTTCAATCTTTTCTTTGAACTGGGTCTGATGGGACCCGTCGCAACCCCATTTACAAATTAATTTAAGGGACTCACATTCTTGGACCTTCAATGTTGTTAGTATCTCTTCCAGGTAGTCCGATAATCGTCTAACGGTAAGGTCCACCAAAGGTTGCAATTCGGCTTCCGCACCTTTACTATTATAGTGCAAGATTCTGGTGGCGGATAATACTTCTTTTTTCTTTTTGTAAAAGACTATAACAAGGAAAGAATTTTTTATTTGTTCTTCTTATTGTCTCGTATTGGTCTCGTGTTAGATATGCATCGATGAACATTTGCATTGCTTCCTGGACAGATAAGGGGCAAATTTTATCTTTTGATGACTTTGTTCGATAATAGGCCTTTTTATATTTGGTTGCGCGAGTTGGTGAAGTAATGATTTCTTTTAGCACATTCGAAGCATCTCGTTTTCCTGACTTTCTTAATTCTACTTGCGCAGCATGCACGATAAGGTTTTGATTAAATTAGAGCGCATTTCCTCAGTTTTTCTTCTTTTACAATACTTCTTTCGCTCAGATCTCCAAAAGATTTACTCGGTCGTCCTGTTCGATTTGAAGGAATGTCAGCAACAACGGGAATGGCAAAGGTTCCGTTCAGCCAAGATTCATTACTTTTTAGGAATACCGCTTCTTTATAATGAGCTCTAGTCCATCGATTTTTAAATTCTGATTTGAAATGTGCAAAATTGCTTTTCAACGTCTCAATTTGATTGTCAGAGAATCCTTTAATAGACATAAACTGATCTTTCAAGAAATTTAGCCTTGCCTCTATGTTGGGTAAATTTTCATTGTTCATGAGGTCAAACAACTATTTTCTAGTCACAATCCTCATTCCCGATGTTCCCATTGAACCTACAACAAATAAATATTTCGCTTAATCCCTTGTAATGGAAAATACCTTTTTCATAAAATTTTACCAACAACATTCAAAGTACTAAAATACTGTTTATCCGAACTTATCCGGATCAAATTCTTTGATGAATTGTCAAAACAAGGTACATACTAAACAATTACAATCGAATCTTAACCGGATCTATCTCGATAGTATTACTTATTGACTAACAAATATTATTTTAAGAAAAAAAAGTAGTTTGAGAAGGTGTGTACTTATATGGTTGAAAAGTTAACTTTAATACTTGAAAATTATAAAGATTCTAATTGATTTCATTCATTACTAACCTGATGCTTCAGAATCCATAACTCTTTACTCCACTGTTGAACACAAAAACATAAAATTTCACTTTTAAAGTTTGGGTTTTGCAAGAGTGCCGAGAACAGATAACGTACACGAGGTGATACGATCGAATTCCGCCTACCGTTATCGTATGTCAAATGCTTGTAGGATGCGCGGGAGGGGCTGGCTTTTGTTCTCGGAAGGGTCAGGTACCTCAGGAAGTCATTTTTGTAAATGTATTTATTGTTTTGTTAAATGGACTTTTGACCCCGTAGATCTTTCAAATACCTGTATGTGCAGCGCCTATTGAGTGAAACGTTATGCAACCTCCATACAAAAACCAAAAGCGAAAATTGTAAAGGGTAATCGATTTAGGGGTATTGGATTTTAAATTGAAATAGAACAACTTAGGGGTAATTCTATACTCCAAGCTTAGCTGGAAGTTAAACGTCGAAGAACGGGTAAGGAACGCAGAAAATGCTTTATATGCCTGCAAACGTATGCTAGGAAGAAGATGGGGCCTTCAACCCAAGTATACATTATGGTTGTATAAGGCGGTTATACGACCGATTTTATCGTATGGTTCGGTAGTTTGATGGAAAGCTCTAGGGAGAGAGTACAATACCAAATTACTTGGCAGAATACAAAGATCAGCCTGTGCAATAACGGTCGGTGCAATCAGATCATGTCCTGGAGAGGCTCTCAATGCACTGACACACGTTATTCCAATAGACATATGTACATATAAAGAAGATGACAACCATGAGTGCATTTAGGTTAAATGAAGCGGGTCGCTGGAAAGAAAAAAACTTATGGTCACGCTAGTCTATTATTATGACAAGCTCAGTTAATCACGGTGAGGACTGACTACATCGTCCCGACTGTAAATACGAATTTTGAAACTCTCTTTCAATCTAAGGAAGAAGGGAATAAGGGATTCTCTCTAAACAACTTCGATACCACAGTATATACAGATGGCAGTTAATGGATTGTGGTGTTGGAGCTGGTATATATTCTTATAGACTTGGAATTCAAAAATCTGTGCGTCTCCCTAATACCAGCAGTGTCTTCCAGGCGTAAGTACTGGCAATTGGGGAAGCCCTTAGGCTACTAATCAGAGATTTCTCTTTTAAGGGCAATATCGCTATTCTTTCGGATAGCCAAGCTGCAATCCAGGCGCTGGACGCGGCTATAACAACCTCTAAAGTGGTGGAACAAAGTAGGAATAGCCTCACCACCTTAAGTAAAAACCATAAAGTAACCTTAATCTGGGTGCCGGGGCATCGGAACATTGAAGGTAACGAACAAGCAGATGAACTGGAATAACGCTCTTACAGAATCGGTACTCACACCATTAGGTGCAGTCAAGAGTACAATTTCTCTAAAATACCTGCGAAGCGCGGATTGTAGATGGAAAGACCAAACGAAATACAAAATTAGCAGAACGTTATGACCAACCTACACCCTCGAGCATTCGCCGACATTGATAAACATAAGACGACGCGACGCCTGTGGACTAACGGCAGTCAGAACCGGCTTCTGGTCTATAGGAGAACAAGCCGCCACAATGGGCATCCCTCACAATACATACTGTCATATTGTAAACAACCGGAGAAAAAGGAAACAATCTTCCATTTCCTCTGTGAATGCCCTGCCCTATGGAAGGACAGAATGTTAACCCTGGGCAAACCGCTGTTCGAGAGTCTCGCGCAACTGTCCCGCTTAGACATCGACAGCCTAATAAGGTTCCTAAACCGCACAGACTGGATATATGTAGTCTTGCTGTAAATAACTGTTAAACAAGTTGGTAACGAGGATGTGGCACAAATACATGGTCCGGAAGTAGTTGGATTCTGGATGAATCACCACTCTAACCATCCGACCAAGAACAAAGGAAGTTCAAATTGATTGCCTAATGTTTATTATTTTTGTGTAGAACCATTCATAGCAGTAATTTTTCAAAGACAATTTCTTTCAAGTGTTGGCCGCAACTGCGTCGTAGTTCGACTATTCGAAAACAACAATTTTGAATAACTACTACTACTACTTCGGTCGGTATCTCGCGAATAACTTTAGTAATTTTAGCTCTAATGCTTCAAGTTTTCAAGTTTTTCAAGAGCTTTACATCTGAAATTTTGACGCTTTGGAAAATCGGCCGGCTTCAAATGTTCGACTAGCTGCATTTTATATGCTTTCAAAACTAGATCTTTGCGTAAAATTGCCCAAGGAGTGCCACAAGATAGGCCAAGTTGTTGAGATCGTCGCCAAATTGATTCTTCCGGGTCTTTGGCAAAACTTTCGCTTACGGCCGCAATATACACTTCACTTGAGGCGGTTCGTGGTCTAACCAATCGAGTATCATCAAATAATGTAAAATTATACTCAACTTTGCCGATGGTTTACCGAATAGTGCGTTCGGTAGGACGGTCCTGTACACCAGAAGTTGGCCTGAGCGAGCGATGATACTTTTCAATTTCAACGATTTGTAAATGTTGTTGTGGGGCATGTCTTTCTATGAAGAAATGTGTATGAATACTGGAAAAAATTATGTACTTAGTTGGACAGTAGTCACGCGTGATCTATCAAAAAAAACCGTATTGGAAAAAGTGCCTCCATTCTGAGCACCCTTTGTAAACAAAGTAGGTAGGTAGGTAGAAGTGAGAGTCGGTTTTTACGCCTCGTCGTTTTAAATGCAAACCCATTAAGTTAGCTGACACTTATATCCCTAAGGCCATCAGTATCATTCAAGAATGATGAGCCAAAGTATCTCAACGTAGTTGAATGCAACGTCGGACTGTGACAAAGAATATACATAGACATCTGACAGGCTCTTAATCCTTCCCATTCTTGCAGTTTCTGCAATAGACGAATTGAGGTACGTTCAATCTTTGAGCTTGTAAACCTAAGATAAAAGCAACTAACTTGAAGCCGTTTTCCCTTAACCCATTAAGTAGCTCTCTTGAACGCCTAAGGTCTGATTTTGCCAAATTCTATTTGTAGCATTACATGTCAGACTATCAACCCATTTCGTGTTGTCTGAAGTGACAGTGCTGCTTTTACCACACAGTTTGATGGTTGAGAAGGGGATACCTGCAGTCTTCAAACCCGGAAGGAGGCGAGTTGTAGTGACAGCTCTCGCTAATTTCTCTGCCTTACAGCTCCCTTGTATGTCACTATGCTTTGGCACCCATATCAAATGAATGCGGAAATACTCTGCCATGTCGTTAAGAGATGTCCGACATTTGACAGCAACGATGGAATTAGTTACAACGCCAACAAGAGATTTAAACGCCACTTGGCTTTTAGAATAAATATGGACTTCTCTAAATCAATCCAAGTGTCTAAATAAAACTAAACTTTTTTATTGCAAAAGAATTTATTATGTTTGCGTAGCAGCGTATACCAAATGGTGGGCCGGCTCGATCTCATTCCAGTAACGCAAAATTCCGATAGTCATCGGAAGAGCATCACCAGACAAATCCACCACTCTTTCGATCTGGTCTGATCTCGAAGTCCGTTGCCTAGTTTCAATGAAATACCGCACAATTTTACCCAATATTTTGTTTTCATTTTGTCTTTTGGGACGTACGCGTTTTTTGGTACACCAAAAATAGTATTGCTTGCTAACTTTTCTAGCAAGTGTGTAAGTCAAATCTATTAAATAATGAGCTCGGTATTATGCTGAGTATTATATTATAATATAAAAATTGAAATTTGAAATTTGAAAAACTCGACCCAAGGAGCACCAAGAGATTTGGCTAAAAAGCCCATTGAATTTAGAGCTCTGAAAAGGGGGTAGATGGTCAAGGAGGGAAGGAGAAAAGTATCGGGGAAAGAGATAGGAAAGAATAGAGACAGAGACAGAGACAGACACAGAGGTAGAGATAGAGATAGGAAGAGATAGAGATAGAGATAGAGATAGAGATAGAGATAGTTGGTCCTGTAAAAATTTTCCAGATTCTTTGGCAAATCTGTAAATATCCTCCAGTTATAGAGAACGAATAGTACTCATTCTCACGACATCGGAACCCAAAACTCGTAGCCGTGCTCTAGCAATCGCAGGACACTCACAGAGGAAGTGCTCAGTGGTATCCGCCTCCTCCAAGCATGACGGGCACATTGGGTCCTCAATGATTCCAATGGTGGTCATATGCTGACCCCATGGGTTGTGCCCTGTAATGATACCGACCATCAACCCAACGTCTTTCCTTCTAAGTTTTAGTAAAAAGTTTGACAGTTTTCTGTTCGGACTTGTCACAAAATACTTTGCAGCTCTGCAGTGTTCTAAACCGGACCATTGCTCTTTATGTAGATTGCCTACAAAATCGCTGATCCAATTCATGATTCCTGAGGAACTGATTCCGATTATTAGCTCTGGCCCTTGTGAGGGCACCGCTGATCCACGGTTGGCCAATTCATCGGCAATTTCGTCTCCTTGAACACCGGAGTGTCCTGCAACCTATATAAGTACAAGCCTCTCCTGTCTGGCTACAGAACTAAGCTTCTTCTTACATTCCTGAGCAACCTGTGAGGTTTGCTTTACGTTCTCCAGGGCCTTCAGTGTAGCCTGACTGTCACTGTCAACTCCAATGCCGCTCCACCTCCTCTCGATTATCCATTCGGCTACTTTCAGGATGGCAAAAACTTCTGTTTGGAAAACAGTTGCCATTTCCCCCATAGCATAGTGATACTTATTACTACCGTTTAAGTACTATCCGGCTCCAGACCCTATTTCATTCTTGGACCCATCGGTAAAGGAAATATCCGTCAAACCTCCCTGCATGCATTCTGGACTGCTCCATTGCTGACATCAAATTTCCTTCTAAATGAAACTGTGGGTATCAGGTCGTCTTTAGGCGCCAAAAACAGTGGATCCTGCTCAGATAGCAACTTAAAGATTTCTCTGTGTCCCGAAGTTCCGTCTTTGTGTCAGACACCATATTTATGGAGTCTACACATTACTTTTATTGCTTCCTCTTGTATCTTCAGATCCGGGGGAGCAAATCAAGCATAGCATTAAAAGCATCACCAGAAGTTGCGGTCATAGCACCCATGATGCGTAAACATACACTTCTTTGTAGCCTGTATAGTTCCCGGAGTGTGGACTTAATCATGCTCCGTCGCCACCAGACCACAGAGGCGTAAGTGATGATTGGTCTGATAAGTGCTGTGTATATCCAAAGGACCGCAGCAGGTTTCAGACACCAGGTTTTGCCAAAGGCTCTTCGGCATTGCTGAAAAATCCTCAATGCGCGACTCCCCTTCAGTGAAACGTGTTTCTCCCAAGTCAGCTTCTTATCCAAGATTACTCCTAGATATTTAACTTAATCGGAAAGACCAAGTGTCACACCTTTCAGTGTTGGAAGACTAACTTCATCCAATTTCCGTTTTCTCGTAAACAAGACTATGGTTGTTTTGTTCGGATTAACGTAAAGACCTTTTCTCATGCACCAGTCATCGATTTTGTCGATTGCAATTTCGTGCAATATATGTAAACTTAGATAGCAAATAGCAGCTCTAAATTCAGACTAAAAAATTAAATGGCACTCCCGAGATCTTCCTCTGACATTTCGTCCTTATTAATTTATTTATTAAAGCATAAATTTGATTTCTATTTACTCAGAAAGTCTACCCCATTTTCTGTAAGTCTACCCCTTTTTCTAGCCTTAGGCGTTTTCGAGCTCTAGTGCATCGAACCTCTTGTTTCGTGCTGCACTTCTTGAGCTCCATCTAAGCAATTCTAGTCTAAATGTAGTTGTAGGCGAAGTCTTTCAATGGATTTACAGCAGTTCAAAAGCTGTTTCATCAACTTGAAGGCCAGTGCTTGAAAAATTTTGCGGCTCACAATATTTGTTAAGACAGATTTCAGACAGGGCATACTTAGACCCAGAAGTTATGATATTGTATTGCAACCTTCGTTTATGAACTGCATAGATTTTTAGTAGTAAATAATTTCGCAATAACTAAAATCGCTCTGCACAACAAGGGAGTTCTATACTAAAACGACAATTTACAAAAATCAGGGCAAATGCACAAAAATTCTAAGATTTACTTTCACCTTTCTTTATTCACCGCTCTTGCCTCTCAATGTACGTCAATTAAATTAATGCCGATGCAGTCTTAAATGTCATGACTAAATGACAACATCCACTCCTTACGCCACAAAGCAAACAATGGCATAAAGCCATGCGATTGCTGCTAGCAGACTCTTAGCTAAATTGCAGTTTAAGTCAATGCAACAGAAAAAATAAAACTTTGCAGAGAAAGCAACTGCCTGATTGTCAAAGCATAGAAAGCAAAGCAGTAGAAAAACCAACGGAGCAAAGCGAATGCTACGGCCACAACCACAGTCACAGCTACAGCCACAGTCACAGCTTCGTATAAAGCTAAGCCACTGACGCTTAAGTCGAAGACGAAGTCGGAGCTGGGGATGATATTCGTTGGAGTACTATTTGCCACTTTGATGTGCATTAAAGTCCGCATTAATGTGATGCGACGTGATATGATGCGATGGGTTGTGTGGGGTCGATGTGACGAGTGCCGATGTGACGTTTTAATGTGGTGCACCGCATTCGAGTGTTGTGCAAATAAAGCGATTGCACTAAAAATTGCTGCAGACAAGTGTCTGTGCATGCATGCATGGGACAGTGTGTGTGTACGTGCGATGTAAGGGCACAAACGCGCACAAATATTTGCTCACTCCCATATAAATACACGTGCATATGCAATATGTGTGTGTATGTGTTGGTGTGTGTTTAATTTATCAGTGCATTAGTACAACGCTTTTCTAATTTTACTTTATACTCACATAAATAAATTTTATTTTTGTTTACTTTGAAAGCATCGTAATAGCTTGGAAAAACATTTGCGGTTGTTGGTCGAAGTGATTTTCGATGGCTTTTTGAGCTCAGCTCTTGATGTTGTTGACCAAAAGCACTCGTTCGAATGAATGCATACAAAGATTTGGTGAACAAATGTTAAACGATTGAATCGGAGCTCGTTTTTTTTCTCAGAAATAAGTTGCCATTAAAATTTGGTCTTCAAGCATTTTCTTAGTAGTGATTACAAAAGGCCAGGAAAGGGTATTCCAAAAGGATAAAATTACTTGCAGAATACGATTTTATTGCAGTAATTCAGAGAGAATTTAAAGTTAATTGAAGTAGTTTTTTAGTTTAATAAAACTGTATGCCACTGGAAACAATAATTTGGGTTTAAAAGTGGTTGATCACAAAGCGGTTGCTTAGAAAACTGGTATTAAGTGAGCGAATTACTTGTCAATTAAGTTTTTGTAGTTTTACTTTCCGGCTTTAAATTATAATATTATTTATAAGTTTTTTTTTTAACAAAATAAAAAAAGTTCTACTTTTATGGTCCTGCTGTACTTCGTTTTTATTGGGGACTTTTGCTGGTATTTCTTTCGTTGAAACTCAGATCGCTGATTTTGAATAATATGTGAAGAGATTTTTTACTTTATGTTCTCTCTTTTACTGCTTTACTGTTAACAAAAACCTTATCTCTGTTTTAAATTAGCATTATAAGTAAAATCAAATTAAAAATTTCCAACCGAACCACACTATATACGCAAGCTAGACAGCAAGATCTTGTCCTCAGCAGCATTAAATTGCATGCGATTTGAGATGAAGCGGCCGCCGTAGCTGTATGAGTTTGTAGGCGACTGTCCTGTGATGGGTACGGACTTGAAGCTTTTGTCATGTAGATTTTGTTTCTATTGACGAGTGAATGAGTATTTAAGCCCTTGAGTACAATTGTAATATGAAACAGCTTCTTATCAATTGCCCGGAGGTGGCACTAAACTGTAGGACTTGCCATTTGGTGAACAACAGCAAGACGCATAACACTTTTGTTGTTAATTTATAACACTCTTTAAATAAAATTAAATAAATTAAGGAAATAATGTAAGTTTTAGGAAAAGGAAGAAGTCACAGCGGGCTAAATCCGGTGAATGCGGTGGTTGTTCGATGATATTTTTCGAGTTTTTGGTCAAAAAAGTGTTCCCAATATGAGCCTTGGGAGATGGTGCGTTATCATGGTGCAATACCCATGAGTTTTCTTTCCACAAATTGGGCCGTTTCCTATCCACGTTTTCTCTCAAATGTCGCATAAGTCCCAAATAATATTCTTTACTTACCGTAGAACCATTTGAAACGAATTCCGAGTACACAATCCTATAATAATCAAAGAATACGAGTAGCATTTCACTTTTGACACTTTTTGGGTTTCGGCTCATGTGGATAGCACCAT
>JAYXIM010008201.1:0-18512 GCA_037575425.1 Anastrepha fraterculus | reverse complement strand
TTTTCAGCCGATTTGAGCATAAAAATTATTACATTCAATCAGCGAGCGTAACTGCTATACCTTTCAGAGAAGAGTCAATAAATAATTGTAAGATATAAAGGGTGGTTAAGTTTCAAGGGCCGGTGTTGATTTTGAATAAAAAACATTTTTTTTTTTTAAATTATTGTCATTTCTCTTTATTATGATAATATTGGTGTAGCTCAATTACGCATAAAACAGGCCAAATAGCCGTCGCGGCCTCGGCGGCCCACCTCCATCCGATGGTCAAAATTTTCGATGACACTCAGGCATAATGGAGGTTCTATGCCGTTAATGTGCCGAACTATCTCATCCTTTAGCTCTTGAATTGTTGCTGGCTCATCGACGTACACCAATTGACATCGCCGCGACGTCCGATTATTCGGTCATCAAATTTTTCGCGCAAAAGAGCCATTGTTTCGTTAGCTGTGTGACCAGTGGCACCGTCCTGTTGAAACCACATATTGTCCACATGCATATCTTCCAATTCGGGGCATAAAAAGTTCGTTATCATCTCACGATAGCGAACACTATTCACAGTAACTGCCTAACCGGCTTCATTTTGGAAAAAATACGGCCCAATGTTGTCGCCCATAAACCGCACCAACAGTTACTCTTTGTGGGTGCATTGGTTTTTCGGTAATCACTCTTGGATTGTCATTCGTCCAGATGCGGCAATTCTGCTTATTGACGAATCCATTGACGTGAAAATGTGCCTCATCCGTGAAGATGATTTTCTTCAAAAATTGGTCATTCACTGTTGCCATTTCCTGCCACCATTCTGACCATTGACGACGCTTGATATGGTCAAGGGGCTTTAGTTCTTGAGTCAATTGCACCTTGTTAGCGTGTAAATGCAAGTCTTTATGCATAATTTTCATCAACGACGAGCGTGAGAGGTGCAATTGTTGGGCACGACGACGAGTTGAGGTGGGCGGCTCTTCAACCACACTATCGCGAACAGCAGGAATAGCATGCACTTAGGTTTTCACATCTCCTACAGATCCGGGTTGCTCAAACTTGTGCACAATTTTTCTGATTGTACGCACATTAGGACGATTAAAGTGAACGAAAAAATCACGAAGTGCGCGATATGCATTTTGATTTCCACGCCCGTTTTCATAATAAGCCTGAATAACATTAACGCGTTGCTCGATTGTGTATCTTTCCATTGTTCAAATTGAATTAGTCTGATTGATTTTTATTTCTTCAATAAAAAAGAAACATTAAATTTCACTTTTATTCCTTCAGTAAAAAAAAAAAGCTGAAACTTGACTTTTATTTCGTCAGTCAAAAAAAGATTTATTTTCTTTTTTCTATTATTTCATTACTAAAAAACTCCTAAAACTTCACTTTTATTTCTTCAGGCAAACAAAAAAAAAGCTAAAACCTCACTTCTATTTCTTCAATCAAACAAAAAAAAAGTTAAAACTTGACTTTAATTTTTTCACTGACTTTTTCGATGAAAAGGACAATGCGTAAAATCTTTCGAAATTGAATACTAACTGTTATTTTAAATAAGGCTTGACGTATTGTTAGGGAAGTATAAACTGATATTTTTGGTATATTTTAACTTCACAAAATTTAATTTTAAAAGAAAAATTTTAACTTTTATTTTTTGACTGAAAGAATTTATGATGAATTAGTGATACAATTTAAGGGTTATTTTTGATTGAAAAAATATCGGTATAAAAATTGAATCCTCCATGATTAATATTCCTTATCTAACGATCCCCACAGTGAGTAAATGAATTAATAATTAGCGCATAGACTTCTCTTATGTGTTTGGCCAAACTCCTCTCTTATTTGTGGTGTGCGTCTTGAAGTTGTTTCAAAAATAGAACACACACATTGCCACATTGCTATACACAAATATTAAATAGAAAAATTCTCTCCGACTTTTTAAATTGAAATTTCGTTAATAATTATTATTTCCGCCCCCTGCTTTCAAGAGTACATCCCTGGTTATCAGTTTATCCTAGAGGAAGGAATATTATTAAGGCGATTAAAACTGACCAACTGAAGTGGCGTGGCATTTCATTATTGCATTGCTCTGTCACTTACATGAATGGCACACTTTCTTGGAGAAAATACTGTAACTGAAAAATTTTAAGCCACTCTTCATCCATCCCGTGCTGATTTTGCAACTCGAGAATATTATTTGCTTTGTCTTCTTTGTTGCAGAACTGCCTTAATGGAGTGAATTCGAATGCAATGGAGGCCTGAAAAATGCACTTGAACTGAGTATATTGCTTCGAAAGTAACTCAAAAAGTGTAAAACTGCAGATTGAATTGGCAAATATTTGTTCTACGATAATTCATATTTAAACTTTGTAAAATAGTTATCAAATTTCTTAGGCCACCATATACAAGATGGCGCAAAATGAATCATCTAATTGTATTTTTAACCCTAGAAAGATAACCTACGGCGCAGAGGCGCCTGCGAAATAAACATATATTGCTATCTCTTTTTATTAGGCGCGCGTATCAACTTGTCCTTCTCAGTCAATTCAGTCGTCAGTCTACCCTGTCGTGGGACGGTTGTTTCTATGCTGTAAGTACCATAGTTCAGCGACTATGACCAGTTGATGCGCTCGCGAGGGGTATGGTTATCTTTTATTTTATGGTTATTTTTTATTTTTCTGTTTTAAAGTTTATATAATATTTTTTATTTTCGTTTCAGCAAACATTCTTTACGCAGTTATCATGACGAGCAGAAGGGTACAGGCAGAAGATGAAATATGTTCCATTTTGTGTCGAGAAGAAGACAGCGACGGTGATGAACGTCAGGAAAGTGACAGCGAAATAGAAAATCCTCTGAGCGAAGACAATGTTTTTATGTTTTGATTTGTTCATCACCGACGAAATAGTTGAAGAGATTGTTCGGTGGACAAATGTTGAAATCTCAGTAAAACGTTGCGCCTTCATGACCAGTAGCACGTTCAAAGATAAAACCTCTACACAATTTCGAGCTTTGATTGGTATCCTAACCTTGAGTGCAGTAATGAAAGACAATCATTTATCAACTAATGAGCTGTTTGATAGTTCCTTTTCGGAAACAAGGTATGTAGCCGTAATGAACAGGGATCGTTTTGATTTCCCAATTAGATGTCTTAGGATGGATAATAAGTCTTTACGGCCCCGTATTCGACAAGAAGATCCTTTTATTCTAGTCAGAAAAGTTTGGGATCTGTTTATAACTCAATGCAAACTGAACTATCCACCGGGAGAGCATGTCACAATCGATGAACAATTACTGGGATTTCGGGGAAGATGTCCATTTAGAATGTACATTCCCAATAAACTGAATAAATATGGCATCAAAATTATAATGATGTGCAATATTGCAACTAAGTATATGTTGAATGCAATGCCATATATCGGAAGAGCCACAAATACCAATGGACTGCCACTGGGTGAATATTATGTAAAAGAGTTATCTCGACCTATTCATGGCACAAATCGCAACATAATTTGTGATAATTGGTTCACCTCGGTACCTCTCGCGAAATCACTTCTTCAGGCACCGTACAAACTGACCCTTGTTGGCACTATAAGATCTAATAAACGCGAGATCCCTGAAGAGATGAAAAACTCCCGATCTCGACCAATAGGCACATCAATGTTCTGTTACGATGAATGTTTGACACTAGTGTCATACAAGCTGAAGCCCTCGAAGATGGTTTATCTCTTATCATCGCGTGATGAAGAAGGTGTCTTCAACCCAACAACCGGCAAGCCTGAAATAATAATGTATTACCATCAGACTAAGGGCGGCGTTGACACATTTGATCAAATGTGCTCAACATCGTCCTGCTCGAGAAAAACGAATAGATGGCCAATGACTATGTTTTATGGCATACAAAATATAGCATTTATCAATTCATGTATCATTTACTGTCACAATGTTCTAACGAAACGTGATAAGCCTTTGAATCGGAGAGAATTCATGAAAAAACTCAGTACTCAACTGACTGATGACGCAAAGACTGGAAGCACCCACTTTGCCAAGGCTTGTGAGAAGTAACATTCAAAATATTCTTCCAAAATCTGCTGTACAGGCTTCCACAGATGATGAAGAAGAACCCTCAGCCAAAAAAGGCGTTATTGCAGTCTTTGCACGTCTAAAAAGAAAAGAATGTCAAAGATGACCTGTGCCAAATGCAAAAAGACAATTTGTGGTGAACACAAGAAAGACGTTTGTCATGACTGTCTCTAAAGAAATTTTTCATAATATTATGGTTTTTTTACACTGATTATATTATAGTCTACTAGTTTGTAAGGATAAAACACTATTTTTTGTGATATTTTACGGGATTTGTTCCCATAAACCGAAGACTGTTGATTTTTATTAATTTTTCATAGAGGTCTAGTAATTTAAGTTTAAAAGTACTTAAAATATAAAAAAAAAACATAACATAAATTAATTTTATTTTTACAATAATACCAAACCATTAAAATGACCAGATTAACTTAAATACCTAAATATCCATTGTTAGTATAAAGTTGACGCCTCAGAAAAGCATGCACCTCTGAAGCGTATGGTTGTCTTTTACGTACGTTGTCATATGGTTATCTTTCTAGGGTTAAATAACATTTTTACTAAATGGAAAAATATGATTTTAAGTGTTGGAAATCTTTATTTTGTTATCCCTTTGAACACTGCAGCTATCTAATTTGTAGGCGCCAAATATTATTAACGTACGACGCCATTTGCAAAAATCGTAAATCTTCCGATAGGTTGATTAATTTTGCGCCACCTAGCAATAATTTCTTAATTTTTTTAATTTTTTCAGCTGCACCCTTTATTTTAATGTGCAAATGCAATAATATCAAATTTACCGAACGAATTTACTTCTTTTGTGCATTAACTGCTAAGTGAGTACGTTGGCATTTTAAAATGTTCTACGTATACATATATATACACACACACACACACACACCTATACTTAAACGCACATGCAAAAGCGCGGAGAATAAATCGTTTATAAAGATATTTAAATGCAATAAACAAGGCGCTGCCACATCCCTGCAGTCAAATGTGCTGGTGGTAAACTACCTCACTGCCACTGAGGTAGTTCATGAATCGCAGATCCAACTGGTCAGCCAACTTTACTTAAATGTGCACATAAAATGCAAACTGTCCTTCTTCCACACAACTAACAGATGGTTTTAAGGTTTGGATGTTCCACAAGATTTCAATTTTCAGATTTCGATTAGAAATATACTAGTCTCAAACTAGCCCAAAATGGATAAACAAAATACTGGTCCAATTATGGACCAAAATCACTCGTTTGAGACTAAAAAGGGGAATTAAAAAATTAAATAAATTCATGAATGCACAATGAAAACCCTGTTATTAGGTATAATTTAAAATAGTACATAGTTTTATTTAGTCTTACCTTTTCTAAATATTGGTAGAAATGAAAAATAAATACAAAAATATTTCAAAATTTGTATTTATAATTTCAAAGATTAAATGAAAGCATCTTTCATCCTAAAAGGTCTTTCAAAAGACGAGCCTAATATTTTTTCAAAACGAAACTTGTAAAAATTTAGATAAAGGGTTTTCCAATAACAGGTGTCATTTTGAATACCCCGCTATTTCGATATATGTCACTTCTCAAGCTGTCATTTTTTGATATTTGACAAGTAGAAACTACGCCATTAATAAAAATGGAACGATAGACGCTTAGACAATACATTGAAATTATTAAAATTCACTATAAAATGGTGGACATTTGGCACAGACGGTTCGTAAAACTCAAACATTTTTGGGTCATCGTGAAGCAACTTGTCGGACCGCAATACAGAAATTGGTGAAAAAATTCGAGCTGTTGGGACAAGTTAGTGATGTGAAGAATACAACCCGTGCACGTCGCTCAAGAACAGCTGAAAATATTGCTGTTGCTGTTGTAGCCGAAAGCGTTGAAGAAACCCCAGGTTTGTCTATTCTTCGTCGTTCTTTGGAATTCCACAAACGTCATTGCACCGTATTTTGCATAAAGATTTCGGTCTTAAGGCTTATAAAGCCAAGAACAAGAACTCAAGCCGACCGATCATCAACAACGTCGTGTCTTTGCTGATTGAGTCGTTGAAATGTATGAAAATGATCTGGAGTTTTATCGATCAATCATCTTGAGTTGAAGTCCATTTCCACCTCGGTGGCTTCGTCAACAAGCAAAATTGTCAGATCTGGCGCTTAGAAAGTCCAAGAGTTATTGTTGAAAAGTCTCTCTATCCTCAAAGTGTAATTGTTTGGCGCAGTGTATGGTCTGGCGGAGTCTGGAGCAACAGTTACGGTGAATGGATTGCGCTATCGAATTGCGTCGGAATCGGATGGTTTTGATCTGGACAACATTTATTTTCAACGAGACGGTGCTACGTGCCACACAAGCAACGAAACCATTGATCTTTTACGGGAAGAACATCTCTTATTGGAAAACCCTTTACTGTGAGGTTTCAGTATTTTTATTCAAAATACGGCTCTTAACAATTGATGTGAAAAATGGCATAGTTTAAACGTCCACCTCGA
Source organism: Anastrepha fraterculus (assembly GCA_037575425.1). Lineage (NCBI taxonomy): Eukaryota > Metazoa > Arthropoda > Insecta > Diptera > Tephritidae > Anastrepha > Anastrepha fraterculus. The sequence continues at coordinate 11,959 of JAYXIM010008201.1, read as the reverse complement.
GCATGTCCATAGATAAAATCCGCCATTCATGAGTGTCTATTCTTGAGTGTCTATTCTTAACAGAACGTCCACTATTTTGTCTGGCAATCGTTTTTCCATCCTCAACATAATATGCTTTGCATGACTAAATCGTTTGGTCATCGGTACCAGTCTAGTCCTTTTCGGACTAGTTCATTAAACTAGTATTCTTTTCTGACTAGTTTTTGGTTTCACTGCAGTGATGCGTTGACTATATATATGTGTGTATTTGTACGCAGAATATGGGTATGGATGATGATATGGATGGAGCACTTGCGGGTTGTGGCATATCGAATGACAATCTGAAGATTGAGAACTCGATATCACTTCAAAGAACAGTTTTTTAAGTAGCTCCTAGGCAGTCAATGGCAAAGCAAAGAGTTAATTTTCGCTATGAAAAAAGTTTCTCATAAAAACCAACAGCCGCTCGGCAGTGCTACACAACGTCAAGAGGAAGCATGGCCCAGGCCCGTTGTAGTCTCAACCACCGAATTGTTTTTATTTACTTTTTGTATTTATGAGTGTATGGCGAACTTACTCAACCATCGCAAAAGTGCTGCATTTTCATGATTATGCTGATGTTGATGCAGTTGTTGGGCTGCATAATGGATGCAGCATGTCAATAATGGGTACTTAAGTAAATCACGAGAATGTTGACAGTGAAGATGATGTGGCAAAAAGAAGTGATACTTGAAAAGAACTTAAATGAAGTGTAATAAATTAACAGGGCACTTATATTATATAATTACATGTTTGCAAGGTACATTTACAGGCATTTAAAATTAAATATTATGTAATGAAAAATAAAGCCGACTGTTAACGCTTAAATTGAGTTCTGAAGTAGATTTATTGATGGCGGCTACCACAATAATTTGGTAGACAAATAAGAGGAGCAGATGAGCCAAATACCTAACAGCGAAATATACGCGCCATTTATATACAAAAAACATAAAACAATAATAGAACATAGTAAACTTCTTTGGAAGTCACACGTTGAAACAAAGATATCGAAAGCACTGACAGCCTTCTGGCAGTGCAGGGGTACCTACGGGAAAACGTGGCATCTTTCTCCTAGCAAGGTCCTATGGATCTACACGGCTATGATAAGACCTATTATCACCTATGCATCAGTGGTCTGGATGAGTAGACTCTCTCTCGTGGGAATCAGGAGGACCTTTTCGGGACTTCAGGCTCGGGATTAGATGCTCTGGTGAGTCTATGACCACTTGATGTTGGCATCTAAGGAGAGGCCTTGAAAACAGGCCTGAAACACAATGGGAACTGGTGCGGCCCCTGCCCGGCATTGGACAACAGAGTAGGCATGCACTTCGATCCAACGATCTGTGTCTCCAGCGGAGGTGGATGCTGTTCAAAAATCAATGAACTTTGTTGTAAAAAACAGATGGAGAGGCAGATATATATGTGTCTGCAGCGACAGCCACGCTGCGCTAATGGCCTTAAACCGTCCCCCAATCACGTCAGGGGTAGTCGAGTACTATAAATCCAGTCTTAACTATATCGGTAGACATAACAGCCTGATACTAACAGGGTCCCGGGACACGTGGGTATCGTGGTTAACGAGATCTCTGACTATTATGCCAAGAATGGGCTCTGGACAGCCACGTTTAGCAAACGGGTTACTCTAACCCACAAGCGAGCTTGGCAGGCTCAAAGTGGCTGCAGATGGATAAAACTGATGTCACCTGTGATGTCCGACCGACTGCCCAAGTTCGTCCTGTCAGTAAGCAGAGGGGGCTGTAGGCGGCTGATTGCACTGACGGGCCACTTTCTGTGGGCGAAGCATATGGAAAAGGTAGGCATCTCAGACAATGTGCTCTGCCCACTTGTGAATAGTAGGATTAGACGGCGGACCACTTTCTGTGCGGCTGCCTCGCCTTCGCTCGCATCAGGTTTGAGGTCGTTGGCACTGATGTGTTAAGCAGCGACCACCTTGGCTCCTTGTCACCACAAGATCTACTCAGATTTCTTCGGAGGTCAGGTAGATTTGAAGAAAATTAAAAGAGAATCCGAGTGCAGTACAATGGACTTAATTGTGTCTGAGTGCTGTACTTTCTAGTTGTCAACAAAAAAACCAAAAACAAAACGGAACATTGCAATTGCATTGAAATCAATCAACACGTCCAACATAAAAGCAGGTACAAAGCGAAAGTAAATTACAAAGGATATTAGAGACTTTTATTTTTGGTTTTTATTTATTTTTGTTTTTTTTTATAAGTTTTAATATTAAAAAAAGATGTTTTTTTTTTTGTTAATTTTTTTTTATAATTGTTTTGGGGACCTTTTTGACAAGTTTAGACAATTTAATTTTAATAAATTTTTTTTTTTTTTTTTGAAATATTCTTTATTGACTTATAAAAAATTCAACAAAAATGTATACAAATTTTAAACATCTAAGCAGAATTTTTAAAGTTCTTCTGAGCATGCAGTCTTGTAGTCCACAGAATTTTAGTAGAATAGGTGACTACGAAATACCCTTGATTTTTGAGAGTTTTTTTACTCTGGTATCACGTCCTTCCCTCCATTCAAAGCTCATGATCGAATCACATATAATGGGTTTTCCAATAACAGGTGTTATTGCGTGCTGGTGGTGGTGATTTCCCTGATGTTATTTTACACTATTAACGGCATACTTTTCTTTTTATAATGAAATAAACATCCGATCATTTACATTAAAAAATAGCATTTTTCTTTGAATATCAAAATATCACCTCTGTTTGGAAAACCCTTTACAATAAAAAAAAAACAACGAACTCTCTTTGCCATCCAAATGTCCATATAATATTGAATGTAAGCAACTAGAACTAATGGCCAAACCCGCCTCAATTTCACGATAAGTAACAAAACGGTCTCGAAAAAACAGTCTACGCACAGTGCCGACATCTACTTGCACCTTCACAAAAATCTTCCTGTAAGGAAAGGCCTCCACTATTGAATGCAAAAAACTAACGAGACACGGTGGCTGAAGATTTTAAGTCGTCTTCAAACGACATAGCGAGTTGATCGGCACCACCTTTCTGGTCGCAACTCATAGAAAAGCATTACGTACACATTTTCACGACTCAATTCTATTTTCTGCCTAAAAGCAAATGTTTCAAGTACCTGTAGAAATCACAAAAAAGTAGTTGCATGAAAAAATATTTCAAGTACGCTTACCACTAAAATCGTCAAACTTCACGATGACTATTTCAAATTTTATGTACTCTAAAAAGTGCTGCCACCCTCGTAAGTGGCGTGCTCATATGTAGAAAAATCTTCAGCTTGAAAAAATTTAAAGTATTATGCACTCAACAGCACTTCAGCAACAATAAATTTAAAGCTGTTTTTTTCATAGAAACTCATCTTTCTTGCCTAGTTTTCAATTTACGCTTTTCAGCATATGGAATATTTATAAAGTTATTTTAGTTAAATATTTAATAATACTTCATTTTTCACGCGGCATACGAATTTTTATGATTGATATTTTCCACCAGCTCTTGACAAAGTGAATTCGTGCAAATCAATCGAACAAAAGTAGTGCACGCGCATACTCCAAAAAGCAAAAAAATATATTTTTTTTAAATAGCTTAAACTCATAAGACCAGTAAATATATAAATGTATTTTCCAAATATTTTCCACATTCATGACAACTGTGTAATAAAGTATATATTGTATTCAATTCCATGTAAAAATGTATCGTCGAACACCAGCAATCAACTTAAATTTTTTGCGCTCGACACTAGGGGCGTGAGCCACTTACGGACGAACCAATACAGCCTACTCACCTACACGTGTCCGCCCGCACGCCTCGTACATTTCAACTCATCTCTTTGCTTCACACCTCCAGTGCAACGATGCTTATAAAAACTGACTCTCCACTGTTTTGGGTGTACCATTGTCCGCGTTTTTTACCTTGCCACATGCCGTAACCAGATTCTTTGGGGCCCAACAATAATTCATGAATTTATTGCTCACGCTGGCAGATACTAATTTTATTTTATCTTCGCCAATAATGCAAAAAGCCATGTCGCACCACTCTATGTGAGTGGGTGTTGTACGCTTTTACAAGGGTGGCGGTTCATTTGGGTCAGACATGGCGTATGCGGCACCTGCATTTCTCACTGCCGGGCGAAAACAAGCAGGCCTTTTCCTTTTGCTTTCTTCTCACTTTATTTTTATGCATTTCAACTAGTTTCCGTATGTATTTTTGTTTTCTCACTTTTGCCATGTTCCCATGGTCGCTTTGTTTGTATGTATGTCAGACGCTCCCGGCGTTTTTCTTATTCCCATCTGTTTATTGTTTGCCAGACGACGAATGTGGCCATTTTTTTGTGTTTGTTCCTTACATCCTTTTTGCCAACTTTAGTGGACTTTTTATGCAGGTGTGTGTAAAAGTACATGTGCATGTGTGCTAATGTATGCACGTGTTACGAGACCTTATGAGGTCGTATGCGCAGGTCTTTGTCGGCATACGAATGCGCATGTAAATGGGACAAAACAAGTTCTCATTGTGCGATTATGCGGCGCGCTAGAAAGCTAAAAGTGTTAGAATGTGATTTTATCTTCCATCCGCATTCTCTCTGTCTACTCAAATAGGACTCCGCACATTTATTTTGCCAACAAAAATAACTAGCCAGAGTGCGACTCAAAGATTAAATTAAATTGAGGTAATAAATGGTGACAAAAATAACCATAAAAAACCATTTGACAATCGGAGTCCATTTGTGGAACAACATCAAGACGCACACCACAAATAAAGAGCCGGAGCTGATTTTGAACAAAATACAATTTTTTTAAGAAATTATTGTCATTTCCCTTCATTATGATAATATTGGTATGACTCAATTACGTACGGAACAAAATATCGGCTAAATGGCCGCCGCGGCCTCGGCGGCACACCTCCATCCGATGGTCCAAATATTCGATGACACTGAGGCATAATTGAGGTTCTATGCCGTTAATGTGCCGAACTATCTCATCCTTTAGCTCTTGAATTGTTGCTGGCTCATCGACGTACACCTTTTCATTCAAATAACCCCAAAGAAAGAAGTCCAACGGTGTCAAATCACATGATCTTGGCGGCCAATTGACATCGCCGCGACGTCAGATTATTCGGCCATCAAATTTTTCGCGCAAAAGAGCCATTGTTTCGTTAGCTGTGTAACAAGTGGTGTGCATTGGTTTTATCCGGCACATCCACTCTTCGGATTATCATTTGTCCAAATGCGAGCACATTCTTGCTGCGCTCATTGGACGAATCCACTGAGGCTGAAAATGCTGCCATCATCACTGAAGATGATTTACTTCGACAAATTGGTCATTCACTGTTGCCATTTCCTGCCACCATTCTGACCATTGACGACGCTTGAAATGGTCAAGAGGCTGTAGTTCTTGAGTCAATTGCACCTTGTAAGCGTGTAAATGTAAGTCTTTATGCATAATGTTCATCAACGACGAGCGTGAGAGGTGTAATTGTTGGGCACGACGACGAGTTGCGGTGGACGGCTCTTCAACCACACTATCGGGAGCAGCAGCAATATTTTCTGCAGTACGAGCTGTACGAGCATGCACTGGTGATTTCACATCTCCTACAGACCCGGTTTGCTCAAACTTTTGCAGAATTTTTCCGATTGTATGCATACTTGGACGATTAAATTGACCGAAAAAATCACGAAGTGCGCGACATGCATTTTGATTTGAAGGCCCGTTTTCATAATAAGCCTGAATAACTTTAACGCGTTGTTCGATTATGTATCTTTCCATGATTCAAATTGAGTTAGTCTGAAATTGAAAAATGTCAAATTAAGTGCAGAAAAAAATTTACGTTTAGGTGTAGTTTACATTCAATATCAGCCCTTAACCACCCTTTAGATGGAAGAGCTCGACCAAACGCCTAACAGAAGTGTACGCGCCTATCATTATTATTATCGGTGACTACTGATTAATTTAGTTTTATGAAATGATGTCCAAAGTTTAAGCGTTTTCAAGATGTTTCATTTTAAAAATTACAAAAAAAAAAAGATTTTTCTTCGTACTTACACTTTGTTTAAATTAGTCATTTTATGTTAATTTTTGTTAAAGGTGGCAAGCATTTTAATAAAAACCATCAACAAAACAAGAACCAAGTACTAGTAGCTAAAAATGTTTGCTTGATGAAGTTGTGAATGTTCGATTTTAATCCTTCATATCATTAGAAAAAAAAATTGCAAAAAAAAAGTTAATTAGAAATGACTTAAGTAATAATGTCCTTAGCCCTTTACTGCATGCATTAATAAAGCGTTGAAAAAAGAAACTCTTTCACGGTGGTAATAGCTTTATTTGATTATCAGTAAGACATCATTAATCATGACAACAAAATTTCTGCAGAAACCGGCCACAGAATCTCCATTCCAACCGTTGCTATTTTTCGCTGTGTCAACAGCTAAAAGGTGGTAATACAGCCAGTTGTTGACTTTCGAAGATGAGTCGTGTCCAAAGCCGCGAGCGCTTTGTGAAATACGTCAGGTGCCAAACACTGCGCATTAGAGATGACCGCCGCCAGAAATCGGTCATGTCATACAACGCCGTAGCGCCTAAAGCACATGGATGTCCAAGACTAATATGGTTGGAAAGTTATAATGGGCCTGAGGACACGGGGCGCTAGAAACTGCAGAACTGTTACCGGGGATCAAGATGCATGGAAAAGAATCGTGAAGGAAGTTAAGGCTCATCCAGAGTTGTAAAGCTGTCCGGCGATGATGATGATGATGATGATATAAAACTCCCAATTTGTCGCAGGAAGATATTCAGACTGAAGTGCGTAATATTCTACAAAACAAACTTCGTTAGGTGCATTATAACTTTTCATTGCATATTTTCAGGCTAGAGCTTTGACAAACAGTGTAATTACATAGGAGTAGTGAGCTGCAGAACGCTTGTATATCTATATTAATATGTAAGCATATTAGAAAATCTCTACTACTATGAAAATTTTCAAAACCAAAAAATTTTTGTTTTTTTGTTTTTTCAAAAATTCCTATTTGCGTGCATCTTTCCTTGGTGTCAAACAACGCTAAGCTAACGCGAAAAATGTATGCTCTCCCATTTCAACATGTTCTGATTATTTTTTAATCAAATTAGGCATCCTGTTGGGTTTATGAAATATCAATTTTCAAATTCCTTATGGCTCTGTGAGTTGAAAAAAATGTTTGGGGTTTCTAGGACTTCTGAACTAGGACTTATTCAATATTTTTAAATTACTGGCTGAATCTTTTTAGTCCGTAAAATTTACAAGTATTTACAGTCTGTGTCAGTCAAGAGGACCAGCGATTATTCATGAAGTATAAAAAAATACATATTTAAAATTTTTTACATGAAACTACGAATCGCAATTACTCAATAAACCGTGTAGTCTTCATCGTTGTCGAGTATAGCCTGGCATCTTCTTCATGCTTTGAACCAGCTTTTCTGCGTAGCTAGTCGACAAACAGGACCAGATTTTGCAAACTTGACGGCACGAGTTGCTTTAAATCATAGACTGGCCTTCCGACAAGATGCGTTTTCTTAATTCCCCACACATTTTCAATGAGGTTTGCGTCTGGGGATGGGAAGGCCAATACAATACGATATTTGCTTGTTTTGTTGTTTCTCAATGTGTTTTTCTGAGAGCAGTGGTTTTGATGATGTGGAACGGACCGTAGGATATGTTCGCCTCCTTCAGTCGACGTTCGAGGGTTTTTATACTCACATTTATTCCCTTTTTAGCATGAACTGATCGTGCTTGGCGTACTCCCAAAGAAGGCTCTCCCTTAAAAAGTTGGACAATCACTTTATCCTGCTTTCTTGTCATCCTTTGCTGCAAGCCGTGCTCGGAAAAGTCATCAACATTTTTGTACACCTTATAACGCTGATTCTAAATCACAACAAACTTTTTCGATTTTTCTTATCACTTTTGCAGCCGTGACGTCAAATAATTTCGGCCCTTTCGAATGCGTCCATAAAAATACCACCACAAAACGCTTGGCGTGCTTCTCACTCATTTCTATTTGGTTGCGTTTACGGGAAAGTTTCGAACGACACTAACCTGAGTTAGCACTGGCGTCATAGCTCTTGAGTGGGACTATTATGCTATTACACACCTGTTGATTTCTTCTGACACGGACTGTATATAACTTCTTCACAGCCACTTCAACAAAATTATACAACTTCTTATATCAGTTATCTCCTACGCCCAGTGATGTGCCACTAAAACAACCACTTCTCTTCTTCTTCTCGATTTTTTCTCTTCCTCGGAACTATGGTAGCAATTCAGTGAGTATAGAGATGCTCCAAGTAGGCGTTCTGATAAAGACTGCAACTTCTACTATCCCTGCATCCAGGGTCGCCACTTTTGGAGTCAACATCACTCCATCAACTCATCTTCTAATTAGATAGATATGTTAAGGTTAGCATATCCGTTAAGCATCTCTGTCCATGTCAGGGTTTTTAATGCTTGAAGGTAGGTTTTAACGGCCTTGGAAACGTGGGGCCGAGCGTTGTCATGCTGCTGCAGAATCCTGCCTCTCCGCGTATTGAGGCCACTTATCGCGCAGTGCTCTGCTCAATCGCATCAATTGAAGTCGATACTGATCCCCACTTATGCAGCATGACCGAGCAGTCCCCATGACTTTATTTTCCTTGGATTGCTGTTATGAATCCATTTTTCATCACCCGTCACGATGCGATGAAGAAATCACTTCCTTTGCCGCTGGAGCAGTTGTTCACAGATGAAAAAACTGCGTTCAACATCCCTTGGTTTTAACTCATAAGGAACCCCAGTCCCAAGTCCCCTGTTTCTGAATCATTCCCAAAGCATGCAATCGCTTGGAAATGGATTGAGCAATGCCTCCAATTCAGCGTCTTCGAAGGTTTTTGGCCTTCCTTCACGCACGGTCGTCAACATGAAAGTCATCGTTTTTGAAGCGACGGTTTCTGGCGTTTAGGCTATGTTAGAAACGAGTAGCAAACACTGCTGGCGGCATCTATTGACAAAAAGTAGGAACTTAGTTGCGCACCTAATATTTTTTTGACGAATGAGATGCCCAATAACTTCAAGCGTACTAAAATGTGGGCTCACAAGACTTGTTTCTGAAATTTCTTTATGCGAGAGTAAATAAAGTCGAAAATCTATAATAACTATAATCTGAAATCTCTATTCATGTATATTATACATTTTTTTTTAATATTTTTCCCCTAAACTGTTACCAAAGGTACTGTGAAGCGATTCTTTTTCGACTTTTAAGCAAATAAAGGCGTGAGTGAAAGCCTGTTGATCAAACTCCGCATGGAAAAAGCTGAGTCACGTAGTGCTAAAATGTGTCCCCATGGGGATGGTTGAGCTGAACTCCGAATAAGTTATTAATGAATTTTCGCCGTCAAAAACTTTGGTCATCCTTCAACTTAAATAAAAGCAATTTGTTGTTGCTTCTGAATTTTATTTTTTTTCTAATGTATGAAACTTCTTAAGAACATTTTTCGTGTTTTTGTTTTTGTTTTTTTCTGTTGGCTTTTTTTTGTGTTTTGTTTTATTTTTTTAACCTGAGCAACCTTTCTTTTTTATCTCGATAGGTGAACAGACCTGTCAACAACTTAATAAAAAACTTATTTCTCCATACTTCTTTACTTACTATCCCAAACAGTTCAACTTATTCATATACAGAGATCTTAAATACATTTTATGCCACTATTAAAGAAAACAGTGGGCATAAACTGTACTGTGCTGTGTGTATCTTCGTGTGGTTTTTACTTTTCCCCCACAACCAACCACACATCTCTTGGGAGGCAAGTTAAGAAGCAGCAGCAAAAAACAGCAACTACTGTAAAAATAATTCTTTGCGATTGTAGCAGCGGTGACAAGAACCTAGCCGATGGACAGAAAAACACACGAACGCATATTGAATATTCCCAAAGCAAAAGAAACGAAAACGAAAGCAAGCGCTCATAAAAAAGTGCAAGTAAAAAACGAGGTTTTCGACCAGAATACGCAGCAAAAAATTACAAACATTCGTTTCTCACGCTGACTCACTTGCCTGCCAAGTAAATAACTCGCAGCAGCTGGCTTTGTTGTAGTATCCCTCAGTGACTACAGATTCTCTTTCGTTTCTCCCCTTCCACGCCTCCATCACTACTCCAGCTAGGTCACTGCTGTATTTTATGAATTCCATATGAATTTATGGCTACACAAAAAAACAACAAAAAAAAAAATAGGCAAAAAGAAAAACAAACGAGGCAACAACAATAACCACCGGTAATAAAGAAAGTAAGCGACAGAAAGTGCCGTAAAATAACAACAGCAACAAGAGCAGCATAGATTGCCCTATTGCCTGGGTGGGGTAGCTAAGGAAAAAATAGGTTAAGTATACGCTGTGCGCGTCCTGGTCATGTTGCGTGCGTGTGTGTGTGTGTGTGGGAGTATGCGTTATGCAAGATAGTGAGTTTGTAGGCTGTTGTTATAGCAACGGATGTATGCGAGCGTACGTTTGTGTACAATGTGCAATTGGACTTTCGTTAGTTGTCGCAACTGTCCGCTTGCTGAGTGTGGTACAGGTACAACCACCAGTACGGCCACAGCCACTTACTGACATGTCTGTCACAGAGGTCTGTGTGGAATCACTTCTGAATAGAAAATGAGATACAGCCTTCGGCAAATATGTTGCTCCACTTTGCGTTGAGAAATGCCACTATTTACTTTTCGAAGGTATTATAAACTCGGGAGTTCATTTCATTGTTTTTTTTTTTGTTTTTGATCGACGTGAGTTTGTGAAGTCTTCTTATTACGAAGCCTGTTTTCGGCACCTTAAAAATTACTGAAGCTTTACCCTTATCACTCAAGTATTAACGTCATTTATAAATTGAATAAAAATAACTACTACTTTATCACGAAAGGTTAATATAGAATTTCATACAACATTTCTTCGCTTACGAAATGTCAGTACTCACATTTACAAAGCAAACAAAAGAAAACCTTTCTAACGTAGCAAGAAACTAATTTCTTAATATCATTATTGTTGTTGTTGTTGCAGTGGTTGAGTATTTCTACTGAAATAATCCTAATTAGCGACCAGCACCGTTTTGCTGCCACTGTTCTCGTGTGATGATGTCCTGCTTTTTTCCCACCTGAGTCAGTTCCATTTTGTGAGATCCAGGTATAGAAGCAAATTCTTTATCCCCATGTCTGAGATCTCATTAATTTGGTGTAAGAAAGGCTTACCGAAAGAGCGAAGTTGTGCTCTGGCTAGCCCTGGACATTCACATAAGCAGTGGAAAAGACTTTCCTTCACCGCTTCCGCTTGACAGCTTCTGCAGATGGGATTGAAAGGGAGGGAGAACTTTTAATTATATGGCCTCTGCAAAATTAATAACCACCCACCACAAAGTATAAATTTATTAGTCCATAAACCATAATAGCTAACTTTGACATAGCATAAGCCAAGATTTCTTTTTTTCTATGCGCATTTCTAGAAATCAATACAAATACAAATGAAAAAAGGAAAAAAAAAGTACCAGCAATTGCTGATTTAAAAAGTCCATTTAAAAAAATGTATAAATGCAAAAAGAAAAAGTCGAACAGGCGAGACCACACTCATCGAAAATGGCCAGATTTGTGAAGAAGAACTCATGACAGTGCACCATTCCGCAAGTTTCACTCTTTAAATAAATTGTGGAACAACAACTCAACAAATATCACCAAATTATCATCCCACTTACCTAATATGGATCTGGTTGATTTACTTACATTTCCAAAAATCAAACTGCAACTCAAAAGTGAGTAATAAAAATATGAAAGGAAATTCCGGTCGAAAACTGAAGTCATTTAATGAATCATAAATAGTTTTAACCACTGCATTGTGTTACAATGTTACCAATGAGGAAATCAGAGATCATAGAAAAAAATCGTGTTTTATTAGTTTTTTTTTTCAGGGTAAT
>JAYXIM010008192.1:0-69493 GCA_037575425.1 Anastrepha fraterculus | reverse complement strand
CTAATATCCTTAGTCATGTTCGCTGTGCAGTGGAACCCACAATAAATGATTTTGTGTTACCAATGTCCGCCGTGGCCGAATGGGTTGGTGTGTGACTACCTTTCGGAATTCGCAGAGAGAACGTTGGTTCGAATCTCGGTGAAAGATCAAAAATTAAGAAAAAGTTTTTTCTAATAGCGGTCGCCCCTCGGCAGGTAATGGCAAACCTGCGAGAGTATTTCTGCCATAAAAAAGCTCCTTATAAAAAAAATATCTGCCCTTCGGAGTCGGCTTAAAACTGTAGGTCCCTCCATTTGTGGAACAACATCAAGACGCACACCACAAATAGGAGGAGGAGCTCGGCCAAACACCCAAAAAGGGTGTACGCGCCAATTATATATATATATAATGTTTTAATTTCGGCTTCCACGCCAAGAAAGGTAAATTTGTTAAAAAAACTTTCCGTTCATAATACTTACATATATATTTAACAGATACTGTATGCATTTACATATTTACGCACATATTACTTATATATTCGTACTCATTTGTCAGCATTCGCAACTATTTTCTCCACATTTTTGTTAAAATTCCCAACATTTTCTCTTCACCCACAGGGTCCGATCCGAATCCATTAGCGTCTGCGTATATGTCAACGGCTGCTGGCTTGCCACAATTCGGCACCACCACTTTATCGACTTCGCCTTTGGCCAGTGTGGCATTGAGTAGTGCTGCAGCTGCAGCGGCTGGTAAACAAATCGAAGGTAAGTTCATTAGTGAAATAAGAGTTGGTTGCGATGTGACTGGTAAACTTGCAAGAGGTGTGAAGCATGGATTTATGCTATCTATTTTTTGAAATTTTGTACGTTTATAATTTGTTGCATCGGAATAGGTGTGTAGGAAAATGTGTCTGACAGTGCGCGATTTTCGCTACAAAATCAGAACAGAACTGTTATTAATTTACTAAATGAGGTAAGTGTTCATTTCGCTTGTTTGCCAGGCTACAACAGTATTGCTTTTGAGCGCATCGCCTTTATTTGCTCGTGTTCATTTGTAAGGAGCACCGTGGAAGTGGTGGCGCCATTGGCTATTGTTTCATGTGGTTTTAGCGTTTTGCAGAATGTGTCAGTTAATGCTGCTGCCACTGCTGACATGTAATTAAACAATTTCATGTTCATGTTCATGTTTCGCTTATACGGACATGACCCATTCCAGATGAATAGTGGACAGCCACCAAAAATGCCAACGTGCAGTCATTAATCATAAGCTGTAGCTGAACATCCAACCATATCCCAATACAAGTAAAGTAAAAATCTGTATATGTATATAAAAGAAAGTTGGGCTGTTACATCATTTAAAACTCAAAAACGAACCGTTTTCTATGATCTATTGAAATAACCGAAAAATTCACGGAAGAAAAATGTATGAATAAAATAAATTTTCTCCCATATCATACATACTTTGTATAACACGGCACCAAACAGGTGATATCTCGAGAACGGATTCAACGAGAAATGTACTTATATAGGGTTTTTCAGTAAGAGCGCTTCAACTTTTGAACTTTTTTGAATAAAACACAAACGGTTTGACTTTTTTAACTAATTTTTTTTTTTTATTATCGAGTTTGAACATATTATATACATTTAAGTATGAAATTCGATTTCTTTTGCATGACCACCGCGTGCACGTTTTACGAAGTCCAATCGTTGAACCCAATTTTCGACCACTCTTTTGCATAAATCGGCCGAAATTCCAGCAATTTCGCGTTCAATATTGGCTCTGAGCTCACAAATCGTCGCCGGCTTGTTACTGTAGACCAATGACTTCACATAACCCCAAAACGGGACGGCTTGTTAAATGGACCGTAAAATGGCCGTAATGCTCTTAAAGTAGCAGCAACAGAACGACTATTTTCATAAAAAATTTGCACGATTTGCAATCGTTGCTCAAGTGTGTAGCGTTCCATGATGAAATGTATACTAATGAAGTTTACAAATGACAAGCGAAAAATAAAAAATATTGCGTCGTTCGCCCTCCCTATCGGAAAAAAGTTGAAGCACACCTATTGAATAACCCTATATAAGTACGAGTATATAACATACATATCATACTTGAAGACGTGCGCTGCGACTTATCAATTTATTTTAGAGTTTGAACCAATTTGAACTAATTTTTCGAAGGTTATTACATTTGATTTCGATTCAATTAATTCTTCTCAAAATTTTTTTTCTGAATTTCATCAACGAAAAGTAATTTGAAAATTAACTTCAGTTTGATGATATGCGCGGTACGTTGCGTTCGAAGATGTTGACTTTGTGAGCTTATCAAATTTTAGTGTTACTTACAGTGCCACGACCCAGAATTGGTTAGGCTAAGTGTTTCGAACTGATAGAATACACAATAGAAAGTCAAAGTTCTTTGAGTAATAGATCATTTTGCAAAAGTTTGCAGTTGTTTAGAAACAATAGCTAAAATTGGCTAATTCATCTCATTACCGATCTGCAGAGTATATTGAAGTTCTTCAAAACCGTATACCAGATGCTTTCCCTACTATGAAGAAGTTTTTAAATGGAACAGAGTTTAATTTGGAAAAATTGTTTTCACAACTTACAGTCTTCAATTACTTATTTAAAATGTTAAATACATAAATAAGAAGGTATACTTTACCGTTTCAAATACTACCTTCAAATAGGTGGAATGCTTATGTTTACATGGTGGCTGTTAGTTTGTAACATGCTTTGGGGTAATTTTCTCGATTTTGAGCCTAAATTATCTTCACTTTGAACACATATTGATTTTGTGAACTGTCTGTTTTGTATATGTACATCTTAACATTTGTCGCTTCAACAGGGCCATCTGTTTATTTTTTTGTATATGTATGTAAACATACATATAAAAGAACCTTATGGCTGCATATAGTTTAGAGTACGCGGACGAGAATTTCATAAGCCAGTGCGGAAAAATAATTCATGGATATCGCAAAAGCAACTTCTTATACTCAAACACCTCTTCCATGTATTTCTCCACCAAAACGAGAAAGACGACCTTTTATTTTCCTTTGTACACAACAATCCAATTCTGATCTAAATTATGTACTGAAACTCTCACAAAATTCAATATTTACGATTTGTTAATTGAATATCTGGTTTTGGTATCCAACTACGGCTCGAAACAAAGACACCCGCAAGCTTCAAGTCATCTATATACCAGACACACTCAAGCAGAAGGGGACGCTGTAATACCAAGATCACGCAATGCTCGGTACAAAAATTGTCCCCATTTCGCCGCATGACATTATGGGGCGATTGAATTTTAACTGTGTGTCGCCCTTTAAAAACATATTTTTTATAATAGCAAAGCGGTGCAAACCATCAATGCTCTATCATCATCGTACAAGTACAAAATTACTTCGGTTGCTATAACTACGCCATGGGAGTCTATAAATACATTGATTTTCATCTAAAACATGGAAGCTGAAATGATGTATTAGCAATTATGGAGGGCATCTTCTCCTACCGGTTGTCTTTTAAACTCCATTGCACAAGGTTATCTCGAGTATCACATAGAGTGTATGACTCAGTACTTTCCAGTAAGACTATGTGAAATATTAACTTCATATCGATAATGATGAGAGCTGCAATAACTGCATCCTATGCTAACGATAATATTTTCCAAACCTTTGCAGTAATCTTGATTTCATCTATACTAATATTATAAAGAGGAAAACTTTGTTTGTTTGTTTGTTTGTTTGTTTGTCTGTTTGTTTGTAATAAATAGGCTCAAAAACTACTGGACCGATTTTAAAAATTCTTTTACCATTCGAAAGCTACATCATCCACGAGTAACATGGATTATATTTTATTTTGGAAATAGGGCTCGAGATATAGGTCAAAACGTGGACCCGGGTAACCTTCCGACGTGTATGTACAATATGGGTATCAAATGAAAGCTGTTGGTGAATGCTTTAGTACATAGTATTTTTCATGCCGCTCCGTGACTGGGGTCTCGAGATATAGGTCAAAACGTGGACCCGGGTAACCTTTGGTTGTGTATGTACAATATGGGTATCAAATGAAAGCTGTTGATAAGTGCTTTAATACGGGGTAATTTTCATACCTATTGATGACTAGGGTCTCGAAATATATGCCAAAACGTGGACCCGCCGTGTCTTTGCACCGAATTAAACCAAACTTACGCACATTGTTAAGTAAGTATTGAAAATGGGTTTCGTAAAGTTTGGTTGTAATTCGGAGCACTGGCAACGGGTACAGCGTTCTTTTGAACCAGCCATAATGTCGCTTATTTTTTTAACGCTTGGGGCTTAACTGAACTGTCAAATTGACAGTGTGAGTTACAATGTGTCAATATTTCTTTCTGATTTGGATGCCATAAGGAAAAAACGTAAGTGCAATATGTAAAAATTGTTTGTGAATTTTTTTGGAGTGGATTTTGGAACAGTGAATAATTTCTTACGAAATTTGAGAATTTAATGTGAAATCCGAATGAAATTATGTGTTCGTGGAAAAAAAAATTTTTTCGTTTTTTTTTTGAAAAATATAAATGGATAATGGTTAAAAAAGCTCCAATGCTTAATAAAACATATAAATTGAAACCAAAAATTCATGGATGATCAGGAAAAAAGGCGATTGTTTATTCATATACGTTGATTTGAAATTTAAAAACAATCTTCTTTTTTCCTGATTTTCAATTTATATTTTATATTTACTCAAAAACAAATAGAAAAACAAAAAATATTGTTTATGCCAAAGCGCTTGAATAAAGAATAAAGAAATAAATAATATGAAAACCATATATTTTCTGTTCTAAACTATATCTATTCTATTTTAGTGTGCCCAGCGAAGGGGGCCGGGTTTGCTAGTTTGAATATTAATTTCCGTACGTAATTTTAAGTATTTGGGAGCTGAATGGCGCATTTTTATTTTGATGGGCACTAAAGCGGAAATAAAATAACCAAAGAACATATTCCGTTCTCCTTGAAGGAAGTCGATAGCTTTTGTGATGGGTTGCATCACTGCTGCATATTATTGCTAATATTCAATTTCTTCCTCAGTAAAAGTAGAAATTCCAAGCTTGTAGCATAGTTCACCTAATCTGTGTTTGACTTCTAAAACTTCGGGAGTACCATGCGAATGAGTCCGCTGCTGACACCAAGAAGTCGTGATTTATTTCGTTAGACTGCCTTAATGACATCATTTCATTGCTCTACCTATACACCAACAAGAAGTTTTATTAACAAACCAGTTGATAACTAATATCGGACATAAAATATAAATTCAAATGGGTTCCAAACTGAAGATTTAGTGATAATGCAATCTTTTTTTTTCACTATCACTAAATTTGTGTCCCTTAAAAGTTTAGTTTATTTCTTCACTATCACTAAATTTTCAGTAACAATGGATTTTACATCTGAACTACCACTAAATATACAGTGGTACTGCAAAACTGCCCAAACCTGGATGTTACAAGCTATTACTCTCATTCTCTGTAAATTACATCGATTCCAAAAATTACAGTCCAAATTAAATTTTGCTAATGATACTATACTAAATTTAAAAAAAGTTCTTACGTTTTTATATTATAGCCTAGACCCACCGTGTCGTTAATCGAGTGCATCTAATGCGGATTGACAACTATACTTAATTCTCATAATTTAAGCGGATTAGGGGATTTTTCGATGGCAACATTGCCGAAAAATGACAATTAATATCTATTGTGAATGAAAATTAATGAAACTTTTAGAGAAGAATAAAGAGAAACGCTAGTTTGCACATTGCATTAATTGTTTGATATTTCGGCGCAGTTTGAGAAATTGCAATTTAAGATTTTTTGAAATAAATAATTATTTCTTAGTATGAGCACAGCTAATACTCGTAGTTATTGCCTGCGGTCCATCTTTTACTGACAAACTAGCCAATAAGCAAATCAGCTGCTAGCTTAAGGGGGGGTAGGGTCACAAAATCGAAATTTTTTTTCTTCACTCATCTTATAGTAAATCATTTTAAGAATGTTGTGTCAAAATTTTAAGTGGATCGGAGCAGAACTCTCAAAGTTATAGCCTTTGTAGGCACTCTACCTCGAATGCGGAGCATCGATAATTTCTCAGAGTCATTTTTTCAAACGCGTTTTTCCCGAAACGACTTCTTAAAAGTCGGTGCCAATCACAACTCCGAAACTATTCAACCGATTCTTTTCAAATTTGGCACACGTTTTCTAAATCAAAAATACCTCCCCCCTACACTGTTCTTTTTTTATTTTTTGTTTTTTAACGTTGTTTTTCACTTACAAATATGGCGAAATTTTTCGCCAAAAATGCTCGTTTTACGTTTTTTTGCCACCAAAACTACAAAAATGAAAAAAAAAATTTTTATTAGTGTAGGGGGGAGCATTACGTCATACTTTAACTGAAAAATTCGACTTTTTTAGTTTCAGATGATTCTACGACGAATGCCGATTGGCACCGCAGAGCACCTCTCGAAAAACATATCTCCAAAAAAACTCTGTCATGGGCTTATTTGTCAATATTTTATTATTAATATTTTTTAAAAACTTATTGAAAAGATGTACAATAACATGTAACTGATTTTATTAAAGTATCTTAAGCCATATTTCTGTAAAAAATTCACAAAAAAAGTGTTTTTTTTTTAGCGCTAAACCCTACCTCCCCCTTAAAAATCCGCGTAATGACCGTCTGTCACACTACAATTTTAATCAGAAATAACTGCGCCAGTAATCCGGATTAACGGTTTCGGATAGAAAACTTTTTTGGTAAATAATTTGCTATATGAGTCCGAGGAAAAGCCAAAAACAGTTTTCAAAGCCCTTGAAATGCACCAGAAGGATAATAGATACAATTTTTTAACAATTCAGTAATTCGTCTCAATCCAACTTGCCAGAATCAAAGACTATTCTTATTACTTCGTCGACTCAAACGTTTTGTAAGAAGTACGATGACAAAAGAATGGTTGAACAAACTACTACTCAAAATAAACGTGTTTTTATTATATCTTTTATGTGCATATACTCGTGTGTAGCTTTGCAACTGAATAAGGGTATGTTGAACGCTACCCAAAGGACATATGGACCTAAAAAATTCCCCAAATGAAGTGAGCCTCCATTAGTTTTTATATTTGCTTTGTCCAAATATGTATTTGCTTAGGCATAACTTGCGGAAAGCGCCAGTGAAAACTTATACAAATTCACAATAAAACTGTTTCATTATTTTCAGGGACAGTAAAAACTACAACTGATTTCATGGAAGACGCGATTCTTCCGCAAAATATAACTTTTTACTGAACTGCAATGGTGTGTAGATCAGTATAGTGAATTTGTTTCAACTAAAGTAAATGGGCTTTCAGGTGCAGTTAATAGCTGCTCGTGTACGATTATCCCCTCACGCCTTTGTGTGCAATCTTGGTGGCCTCAAATATTATACGTCCAATAGGGCCAGCTTGCACCCATAAGGTAATGCAATCAACACATTGAAGCTGCTCAGGCCAACCCTTTTAACCTTTTACTTTTGTGGTGGGTGTATTTTTCCTAATGCATGCATTCGCGCTTTGGTGCACTAATGCAATTTCTGTTGTGTTTAAATTAATTAAAGCGAAACGCATCCTCCTATCTGAATACACTAGTGTCAAAGCGTTTGTGCGTGTACGCACAGGCTAGTGCGTAATTGTACATACATGTAAGGATGCATGTACAAAGTGCTCCTGTGTGTGGAAATGCAGTAATGCATTCCTTCTGCGTACTGTACAATGCAATCCCCCTGCTTTAAACCAGATAATGGCCCGCACCCTTCACTATACGTAGGCGATGTTGCAACTACAGGGAATCCAACAAGGATATCGCAATAGCAAGGGTATATGTTGCACAAAGCACCGAAAAGCTTCTTCAACTACAAATAAATTTGTGTACGTGCACGCCACCTACCTACATACCTATATTGTTTCCGCAAGGGCAGTCATCAAAGAGTTGTCGTGCGCTTGTTACATGCATATAAACTCACTAAAGCGTTCACATTGTCGAAAAGAGGCACCGAAGAGATTCCTTGAGAGAGGGGGAGGGAACATAAGCTATTTTAAAGGGTCTTTCAAAAGGCGCGGCTAGATCTGGTTTTAAATAAAACATGTACAAATTTAGGTTCTTTCAGGTTTCAGTTTTTTGTTCAAAATACGGCTCTTAACAATTGTAAGTGAACAAGGACATCATTTAAATGTCCACTATGAGCACGTGTACTGGTAATATCCGCCAAACGGTTGATTCGTTAATTGTTGAAAACAACGTGAATCAATTTTGAAGGTTTTTAAGCAACACTTTCTCAGCGTAACGTCAAGTTTTTGGTCTGTCGGTGCTTTTTATCCTCGAATTGTCGACTCATTTGGACTATTATTCGCACAAAAAAAATCACGAACTTTGCGATGTCGACCATTCTCATAATAAATTTCAATACTTTTAACCCATATCGTAAAATGGTACCGTCTTGGAATTATTCACTAGTGACATCTAGACATCTCCTTTAGTAAGGATATATTTAAAACCTGCAAATTTAAAATATGTTATTTAGCACATTGCTATGAAAATATGGAGAGGTCTGGTAAGCAAACTTAATTCCATTTCGATCTATTGTAATATGTGTGTTAATCCCACATGCATCCTCGCCTGAAGTAATCTGGTTCAACGTAAAAAGTCCATGCGGTGTAAACTGAGAAGTATTCATTAATTGTATAAAAGGTACAAAGGGACCAACCAAAATCACAAACAGAAGTGGTTGGATGAGCAACGGCCCGAAAAATCTCATGTCAACAACTTTTCAACACGGCAAAGTCCCATATAAAAGCACCTCATGCTACACTAAACAATGCCCACCAGGGATCGGCTGAAGATCATACACTGTGACAAATAACTTACTAACACTAGTTAACCAAAGAATCATCCAACTTTTCAATGCCATATACAACAAATACATTCCTCAGGCGTTCAAAAATAGTTTAATCATCCCAAGCCAAATTAAAGAAAATTTCGGCCATATTCAATTTTTATACCTGAATCGAATAGGCTTTCAAAAAGAAGACTCTATATCTGATTCATTGTTATACCTTGATCATCGACGAAGTTCCTTAACAGCAGAAAACATGTGGGCAAAAAGTAAGGTGAATTTGGTTGTAAAAAGAAAAATCTTTATTTATTCTTGTAAATCAATTTCATCCCCTTCAAAATAATCCCCTCTCGATGAAATACACTTATGCCAACGGTTTTTCCAATCCCCCCCGAAACATGCCAAATAGTCCATTTCCGGTATAGCCATCAGCACCTTCTTCGATTCAGCTTTTATCTCCCCAATCGACTCGAAACGCGTTTCCGGAGTGGTCTCTTGAGTTTTGGGAATAGGCAGAAGTCACACGGAGCCAAATCAGGCGAATACGGTGCATTATGGTGATGCAAAAACCAAGAGTTGTTGGCCCATAATTCTGGTCTTTTTAGACGAATTGCTTCACGTAAACGATGCATAATGCTCAAATAATATTCCTTATTAACAGTTTGGCCAGGTGGAAGGAATTCATAGTCCACCATCCCACGAAAATCGAAACTTTATTTTTGAACGACTTTGACGTGCTCTTATCGGTCTGGCCTCGCCTTTAGCACGATATTCGCTTGATTGGTCGATTGTTTCGGGGTCGTAAGCATAAATCCAAGTCTCATCTCCCGTAATGATGCAATTGAGCTTGTCCTGATAGTCTGAAAGCATTGTTTCACACACATCAACGCGACGACTTTTTTCCAAGAAATTGAGAGTTTACGGTACCAAACCAGATTTGACTTTTCGTAGGCCCAAATGGTCTTTCAAAATGGTCTTCACAGATCCTTCTGATATTCCGATCATATCAGTAAGATCTTTAACAGTCAACCGACGATTTTTGAGTACTAACTCCTTTACTTTATTGCCGTGTTGGTCATCTGTTGACGTCGATGGTCGTCCGGAGCGCTCCAAGTCATCAACACGTTCTCGACCCTCTTTGAAGTCTTTGTACCACTTATAAACATTTTTCTGCGACATGGTCGAATCACCAAATGCCTTCTGCAACATGCTAAACCTTTCCGCAGCCGAAATTTCATTCCGCTAACAAAATTTGATGGCACTTCTCTGCTCAATCAAATCAGACATTGTAAAAATCGAAAAATGCACTCTTGGTCGTTTGGTAAACACAAGCGTAAATCTATTACTGATAATGACATTCACATGAAAGTTGGCCTAGATGTTACTAACAGTGCTGCCAACTCATGAAAAAAATAACTAGAGCGAAATTTTAATCCCGCGAAGTTTGACAAATATATTCACCTTACTTTTTGCCCACAGTACTATATCACTTATATCACTAGGTTTCTCTAAAGCTTACGAAAAAATTTGTTGCTAAGTAATTTTGGACTAATAGCAAAAATTTAATGCCGGACAACCCTTGTTCCAACATATACTGTCTACTGAAGAGAACTGCAGTTAAGATTTTTAAAGAGGTGAAATCATGCTCTGGTTCACTACTTACATGGAAAGGGATAGTTGCTATGTTAAAAAATAGTTTAAACATGTTCAAATACAACCATGTAATATTTTTAAATACGATTTTTTTTTTGTTTTAAGCCGCAACCGATTTAGTAGGTACACTTACATGTCTTGCTTTAACACTTAAGTTATGACATGTCGCAAATACTAAGGTTGTTGCTCACTAGTCAACCACGTTTTCAGATGTACTATGTTTTGACACTAGCAAGATGAGCGGTACAATATTTGATTTTGACCAGACAGAGGCTGAAATACTTCTCCTGCTTTATATTCAAACCATTAACCGCTAGAAAGTCGTCTACCAAGAAGTATATGTCCCTTCTTAAGAGTTCGGCTGAGATTCTCCTCAAATATCCGTTTTATGCCGACTCCGAATATTGGACAATTTTATAAGACTCTCGCTTATGGCAAAAATGCCTTGGAATTTGGTCGTTGTATGCCGAAAGGTGATCGCCATTAGAAAGAGCTTTTTATGTTTATGTATCTCACTTATTTTATGTATCTTGTAAATAATCGGTCCCACCGATTAGTCGTCACACGCTTATCTACCACGCTATTCAGGCCGTGAAGAACCAATAACACTTCATCATTCATTATTGCGGCAGAATTAGAAACATACGAGTATTACTAGGTTAGAAAATAGGTTTTACGTCCCAATGCCCTTTGCTCTGCTACACTCAGTATTCTACTTTACATAACTATCTGTGATAAAAGACTTTCAAAGAGCCTTATTTCAACCGGTAGCGGAGGACCTATATTTATATTCTCCTATTTTCCTATGGACTTCGAAGCCACTGAACTGATTTTGATGAAATTTTAGTATATATTTTTACATATTTGGAGCCACTAGGTGGCGTCGAAGATATTTATAAAATCATATTTTAAAAATACGTGTATGCACCACATATACAATACTTTCCCTCAAACTTGGTGCACTTTCATTCTTTTCCTCACCTCGGTTTTGTAATGGAACTAGACTTGCTATAAAAAATGTCGAAGTTGCAATTCTAAATGGCAAATTGAAAGGAAATGATGATTTGATTTTAAGAGCTTATCCGTTATAGATATGAAATTATAATACTTCTTTTAATGAAGTTTTTGTTATTTAATCATGTAAATAGTAAACAACAAAATTTAAAATTTTCATGCAAAATTGCCACCATTTGCTTTACACAAGCCTTCAAACGATTAGGCCATTCAACAATTACAGCATACACGGCTTCCATGGATACTGACGTCGCTACCCGAACCAAAGATTGTTTGAGAAATTTTCTGTAAAGCCTTGGACAGGGGTCATTGTTTAATAGGCAGCCACGCTAGAAGGTTAGAAATCCCGTACTTCGATTTCTGTAGAAGCTGTCTTAATACAGTCAGACACCTTTTATGTGAGTGTGAAAGCCTGCGCACTCTTGATACAGCATTTCTAACCGATGTAGCGGGCATAGCCCATCTAAAACTAACGAAGCTCTGCTCGTTTATTAAAGCTACCGGATGGTTTGAAAAGGAACACGTAGAGTAAGGATAAGCTCCAGTGGTATCACAATGGACCTGCGAAAGGTCTAAGTTGGTCTGTATGACAACCACCCACCTACCTACCTACCTACAGGGGTCTCTCCAAATCTGACCTCAAACTGTAATCCAATGGATTCAGATCTGAACTTCCAAACGGCCAATCTTCTGCGGCTATAAGCCCAGGAATATGGATTTTTAGCCATTGCTGGGTGGTGTTTGACTTATGCACTGAAAATAAGAGTTCTGCCCAACTGCTTCACCACATCTTATAAGACATCCTCGTGGTACACTTTTGCCCGAACTTAACCCATTTTTCGCAGAAATGAAGAGATGTAACGTCTTTACAAGACACTCCCACCAAACCATTACGGAGGCTAGATGGTGGCCGCGCTGAACCCTTGGAACAATATTTTTTGCGTATTTAGAAGTTTTAGCACAGATTTTGTCGGTTTGCTTATTAAAAACTTCTTCAACAGTGAACATTTTCTCATCTGCGAAGAGAATACTTTAATGGCCCTCGGCCGCGTGCCACCAAAGAAGCTGTTTGCATCTGTCGAGTCTAAGCGCGTCTTCAAGTCTTCAAGCGCGTTGTCCCAAGATGACCAGTTGACCGACGGAAGGCTTTCATGTGGAGATCACCTCTAATTAGTCATGACATGGATCTGTTTGACACATTAATTTCCCTGGGCATGATTTTCCGCTTTATATGGGGATTTCTGCGAATTCTTTCCCGGACCACGGGAGAACGACCACTTCTTTTTTCTGTCTGTCACTTCAGACTTTTGGGAAAAACGATTGATCGTACGGTAAACAAACATTCCTGAAATATTTAGTTTTTTCAGCAATTCGTAAATCTCACTTGCAATTTACCACATTTATGTAATGCAATCACTGCAATGTGATCTTCCGTGGCCCCCTATGCATACGAACAAAAGCAAAAATAACGGAAATTTTTTCTGAGAATTTGTTTTCGCTATAGGCATTGTAAAATTTGTCACAGAATTTATGGCAAGGCTATGTTTTTATATGTATGCTATGTATATAAGTACATATGCATTTCGCTTCAGTAGACTTCAAAGAATTCGAAAAAATTTTCTTCGTCTCACTCTTAGATTGCTTGATTTTGCTGATTCGTTGCTGATCTTTTAGGACGCAGTTATTTTTACATGCCAAAAATCACCTGCTGAGTAATAATTTTTTCCTTTCGGCGCGAGTTAGAACAGTTTATGCCTCTTGTGCTCCGATACATAAAACATTGAAAGAACTTACTAAAACTTCACAATATTTGATTGTTCGTTTTCTATGCAAGAGTTTAAATTGTAACTGAATGAATTTAATATATATAATATAAATATTAACTATTATTGTCAAATATCTTTGTGGTAGTCGTAAGAAATTATGTCTTCCTAGATTTACTAAAAAATGTATTAACACTTATTTATTTATTAAGTCTATGAAATAATAGTTCGTAGAAACCCTGTACGATGTGATGTAGGGATATTTGAACGTAGTTGTTAGTTAGGCAGCGGATTGTGGCCTATAAGTGAATCCTCTCCAGACGGAACTCGTCCTATTCACGAGGAAATATAAAATGCCCAAATGCTCAATACACTCCTTCTCCCTGCACCGAGGATTAAGATGGTGAATTTGATATTGAGGCCTAATTATGTCACTAGCGCTTTTTATAACCAAAGATATTTTCAATTCATCTGCGTAAGGCAGAAAGTTAGCAAAAGAAAATCAATTACTTATGTCATTTATAATTAAAATGAAAAGTAAAGAGCTTATTATACTCCCTTGAGGGAGCCCAGAAGAGGCAATGAATATGTCGGAAGATATATCTTCAATTCTGGCTACAAATCGCTTGTTAGTCAAGTATGGCCAAATACATTGCAAAAAATGGAATGGAAGCCTAATTTTGATAACTTGTTAACTAAGATCGAGTGCGATACTTTGTCGAAGCCCTTAAAAAAATCCGTGTATATACAGTAGACGTGGAAACGCCCAGGAACCGGTGCGATTCAGTATTCATAAAAAACAACAAGCTATGGAGAAATTAAACTTTTTGTTGCAAGCACAATTTAACTATGCTTCTGAAAAGTTTAGAAACTATCTACAACTTTATATATCAAACCTTTAATTGCAGTCGTTATTTTTATTCTCACTTTTAAAAACCGGATTAATATGAGTAATTTTCCAATCATCAGTCTAGGCACCAGATGTTAGTGACATATTAAAAAGACGTTCTAATGGAAGAATTGATGTCGCATTCTTAATTAATAAAAATAATGTCAGAAAATTCACTTTCTAGTGCAATGATTACTCCTCCTCGTTTTACCCTACGCTTCCAAATCGTGGAAATTTACTTTGAAAAAAAAAGTGTCGAAATGTACTTCCCAACTTGTTGGCCATGGAATTCGACTACGGGAAAGTTTTTACGGTATGGATCTTAGCTTACGTGACTATAAAATATAGCTCGTGCAAAAATGTAAGCCGAATGACCATTGTTTGCGTCGCTTTTTTGCTGATTGGGCTCATGGAGATTTATTGGTTAGAGTTAATGGACAAAGTAGTTAAGGGGGGACCCTCATTTATCGGGTCAAAAAAATCGATTTTTTGGAAATAATTTTAATCTGTTCTACAACTATTTAAGAATATACTTTCAAAATTTCAAGTCGATATCTGTATTTTTGAAGGAGTGACAAAATTTTTAACAGGACGCGACGGGTGGCCTGATCGCCTGTATCCAAAACTTTAAACGCGTTTTTCTCGAAACATCATTTTTCGATTTTGTGTACACAATTGAGAACGCTGTATTGAACCAATCAGGCTTTACAATAGCTCATTTTAAAGATAATTAAATTGTTTTCAATGTGACATTAAGTGTTTTTTTAAAAAAAAGATTTTCATATTTTTTTGTAATTTTAAAGTCAATTTTTATGCATGAAAAATCACTTTTAACATAAAACTGGGTAAAAAATATCAATTTCGACATTTTTTTTTAAATCAAAATGTCACATCGAAGGTATTATCCTAAAGTTTTAAAAAAAATTTGGTTTTTTTATTTCAGAAAAAAATTCAGAGCGCTAGAATGTACACAGATAGAATGAGGTGCCATGGACGAGGTGTATATTTCCATACTTAAAATGTTTTTTTTCTTCTCCGAAAATATTTGTAGACAGTCAAGACATTTATTAAAGTACTTTATGAATTACAAAACGTTTGAAGTTATTTTACCTGAGAAAAAAATTCCCAAAAACGATGCATTTTTCGACCGTCTAAATGAGGGTCCCCCCTTAAGAATTCGGCTGATCGAATGGACCATGCAACTCGTAGCCGCAACTGACGTATACCGGACGTCATATTCAAAAAATAAATGCCTTGAAATTATCTACTATTCCAACACTATTTCTGTTTTGTATTATCATTTTAAGCTCTCAAGCTCTTAAAAAAACACTCTTCATAATGACCGCGCACTTGTTCCCAAAGCTATTATAATTTTGTTCACATAGCGGTTGTATTTAATATTATAAAGAAATCGAGATATAATATGAATATGCTAATGTAAAATAAATACAAATTTCTAGGTTTTCTTACAGTACTTTGTTTCTCATAAGTAAGAAAAACTTAAGTATATACACACTTGCAATAAAATAAGATATCATAAAACTTTTTTTATGAAAAAAAAATTAAATAAAATTGCAATGGAACAAATAAAGTTGCGTGAAAATAAATAAAAAAGGTATAATTTGATTTTGACTTGTCGCTTGTTTTCAACAAATTTTTGTAAAATTATTTCCACCGTGACACCCCATTCAACCGCTCTTTTGAAATTGTACTTGTTAAATGTACCTGTTGAGTCGATGAAGTAATGAAAACTATTTTTAGCTTTCTTCGGACTCCATATTGCATATTATTTCATTCCATCTGAACTTGCACAAAATCTCCATCTAAGCCATCACTACAAAAAGCAAAATTTTTTTACAATAATTTTACAAGAATTTATAGAATTTATAGAGTATAGAAAGTTCGGTGCGAACTGAATTTAGCCTCCTCATATTATATGAAAAAAGATAAGTTCAATGAAATTATCTACCAGATTATCATTTCATGTTATCAAGCTCTTAAAAAACACCCCTAACTTATAAACATAATATATGGTACTAGTATATCTGCATTTTTACACCCAGGAATTGCCTTTTATTATGTATTAAAAATACATAACTGGCAACATCCTTGCATTCGTGATTATGTTGTGATAAACCTCGACATACAAGGATTAGTGAAGCTGTTGATAAACTTTCTGTTTTCTGACTGCTTCTATTGTATGATGTTGCTTTTAATCTATTTTAAGACGATATGCCGTTCGCTGTCGATGTTATTAATAATAATAATGCTCGCAGAGCAGTTTCCATTATATTGGATTATGTGCGCTTCCTATATCAATGCTCATCCAGGCATACATACATACATACATGTATACCTACAAACACGCAACCACGAAAACGTACATGTACAAGCATACCAATATGTATTCCGCTCTACATACTGGGTCCTACAGTATTCCCACTTACAAAGCTGCTTCTGTTATTAAGGATTTGATTCCTTGTGAATTGTGATAGATTTAATTGAAAGTTACATAATTTAATATGGAAATAATTTATTACAGTAAAGTCATTAACATATTTACACATGCATACATATATATGTGATTTGGCTTGTATTATTTGACTTCGAATGGTTTTCACTCCGAAAATATTCTGCGAATTAATTGAGCTTGGCGAATCTTAGCTTCAACAAGATAATGATCCGTTGTTTATATGCTCACAAACAGCGACTAAAAATTCATGTAGACTAAAAATTCATGCAGCATCCAGCTTCCTTCGGTTGAACTCCTCTCGAAAACGTTTAATACTCACAAGAATAGCAAACCTTATAGGGATCGAGTAGCTGGTAGAGTGAATGGCTTGAGAAAAAACATAAGGAGTATTTGGGTGGAGAAATTTTACTTTTTAAGCCAGGTTTTTCAACTGAACTAGGGCAATCAGTAAAAAAACTTCGCAGAACGTGAGAGTTTCGGAACTAATCGAAACGAATACATATGATGAGCTTATGGCGTCGACACAGGGGAGCTTGGGTAAGGCTGGAAAACGAAGTGGTCTGCAACTTGTGACAACTCTGGGCAGTGATACGAATATGTGTACACAAGTTAAGAACTTCGTTGAATCAGGCATACATCTGTCTGTTTAGTCCGCACCAAAATAAGATTTAGCCCTGTGCATTGATGGAGGCTACTCGAAGAAGCCCTATAAGCTTCGGCAAGCGGATACGAAAATGGAAACCCACCAAGGCCAACATTTATCGAATTTGCAGTGGTTTGCGATCGGCCAAAAATCCGGACGATCAATGGTTCTTTATTATTATTTTATTTTTATATTATTTTTGTAATGTTACCTTACTTTCCAAGCAAATACATTGAAATGATTCTTTGATTAATTACACCATGCTACAAAATCTAACTTGCTGGCTTGTGATAACTTTAGGTGTCAATAATTGTTTGTTAACGCCATTTTTCGTGTTTCGCTCAAATAAGAAAGATATCCGTAATTGAATTCTAGCCCACTATTTATTGCTGCTGAATTAGGTTGTTTCTGAAAAATATTCCCAGGAAATGCCAATATACTCAAATAAGTAACCTAGCTTTATTCGTCAGGTTAATCTAATAAGAGATAAGTATTTTTTTTAAATTTAGCACAATCAACAAAATGATTAAAATACTTGATCACATAAACTTTTATACCTTAAAGCCATTTAATTTGAATTTTTTCATTTGCAGGTCCCGAAGGATGTAATTTATTCATCTATCATCTACCACAAGAATTCACTGACACCGATTTGGCATCTACTTTCCTGCCATTTGGAAATGTGATTTCTGCCAAAGTTTTCATCGACAAGCAAACCAATCTCTCCAAATGCTTCGGTTTCGTCTCTTTCGATAACCCGGAGTCAGCGCAAGTAGCCATTAAAGCGATGAACGGTTTCCAAGTAGGCACTAAGCGCTTAAAGGTGCAACTGAAGAAACCCAAGGACGCTTCAAAACCTTACTAGAACATTGTTAGTAGGAAATATCGCCCAGTTGGCCAGTTTGTGGAAGACGATTTGGGTGACCGTTTGGTGAACGACGATGGAGAAAATCACGCCAACTTACAAATGGAATAACGAAATAAGGAATGGGAAAGAGGGATAGTAATAACATTTTGAACTAACTGAATTGATGTTGACCAGCTGTGCGGCAATTCAATCACTGTATGATGTGAAAAATTCTGTTGGTGTGGGAGGTAGGAATACGAAACAACTGCTTACTATACAATCATCCATACAAACACATATTTTACTCAAATATAAATATGTTAGTGTATATGCTTGAATTATGGCCAATTCGTTTTGAATTAATGTGTATTTTTTAAGATTCGCTTTGTCTGAAAACTACCCTTACACAATGTTTACGTAGTTTATACGCACAAGAGCAACTCTTAAAAGAAAATGAAAAACATTATCTGAATTTTATGTTGAATTGTTAATATAGAAACTGAACGTTTTTCTTTATTATTGGATTTAGGTTTTAAGTTATTTGTAAATATAGATTGTTTAAAGTTTTCATTACTTGGACATGTTGTAAATTTATCATTGTGAAACGAAGCAGCAATTTTACGACGTTGAATTGATATGTTGTTCATGGCCATTTGCAAAGATTTATCATCATTTAAAAAATCTTCTATGTATTTTTTTTATTATAATTACATACTATATCGGCGAGTTTTCAATTTCGCAGTGACAAAATGCTAATCAATTTTACATTGTCTCAAGTTGTATAGGCCATAATGTATGATGGCAAAAGTGTTGCAACATTTACTACATCCTTTTAATTTCAAGCAACGCTCTTTAACGAATATTTATCGAGAACTGAATAATTTGTATATGAAAAAATATGAGCATGTAATTGAGTGTATACATATGTATATCTAAAATTTTTAGTTTTCAAACTGTCACAAAAACTAAATCTGAATGTGCACAAAGTTTATAAATGTAATGAATGAAACTACAGCTTTGCAACTTAATTTTTTTTTAACTCTCATATTAACTTCATTTCAAATGACTCTACTTCTCTCAATAAATTGAGGACAGAATACCTACTACATTTGCATATGTATATGTATGTGTATAACTTTATAACTATATTGAAGTATCTACAATATATATGATTCTTCGTAGATAAAATTGTGCGATTTTGTTCCAAAGCAAGTGTTTCTGAAATATTAGTATTTGAATCGTTTATTTGTCATTACCATGGCAGCAGTTTTTCAGTTTTCTTAATTTTTTATGCACACATACTTATATATCTATGTCGATGAGTATCCTGTAGGGTAAACTGAGCCAGTGCGAAAGAAATTCTAAACTGCACCCCTCAGTGAAAGGACGATTGGCCATGTCATTAGTAAGGCCACTAATTCAGAACTTTGCGATGTCCCTGCAGGGTATTTGAGTAAACAAGTGTGTGGTAAAATAATGTATAAGTATATTTACGTATTGCATATTTTAATCGTATAATGCTTACTTATATATTTATTCGAAAATGTCGTTATTTTTCATTTTACGTATCTACATACATAAATATATTTACCTGTAAGTCCTTTTTCAATATTTTACATTTGCTTTGTTAATGCATTATTTTTATAATTATGATTGATGAATTTCCTTGTTCTTTGTAAAGTGAATTACGCGCTGCTTATTACAAATGGAGGCGTGCATACTCAGCTACTGCAACTTTATTATTTTATACAAATAAAGCTTTGTTTTTGTTTGAAATTTCTGTAAAATTGTGTGTTTTAATTTGCTTTTGTGCTATTTTAGTTTTTTTTAGTTGCTTAAACATTAAACATACACACATACATTCATATAAGCATTAGAGCACTCTTATACGCTGATATTCTCATTTGTGCGCTCCCCCGCGAAAACAGGATAGGTTGGGGAAAAACTAAGAAAATCATCTAATTGCAATATGAGAATAAAATGATAAATATTTATCCGGCGCGCACTCTTGACCTACCCTCGGATTTTCGCACTTTTTATTTATTTATTTATATATATGAAGTCTATGAATACACAAATTAAATAAGATCATATTCAAGATTTCAGAAGGTTAATGAATGAATCTCTAGGCAAAGAAAAAACAAGCTCTGTTTGTATTAGGTTGGTTAGGTTTGTATTAAGTTCGGAGCATTTTTACCACAGACTTTTATTTAAGCAAAAAACAATAATTATATTAATAAGTTAATCAATTACACATTCGCCGTTGCTGTGTACATCCCTTCCCACCTCTCGACCTATTTGCTGATGCCGTTCCGCCAAAAATAGCCTGGAGTGGTGTCAAAGAAGTTGTTGAGCTAGTTTCTAAGGACCTCTTTGTTACCGAAGGTAACGCCTTTGATATTGGTTTGACAGAGAGCGAAAAGATGATAATCGATCAGTGCAAGGTCCGGAGAATACGGCGGATGCTGAAGGACCTCCCATTCGAGCTCTTGGAGTGCGGCTTTGACGACAATGGGGCCTGGCGTTGTCGTGAAGGAGTATGTTTTATCCATGTCGATCAAATCTTAGCAGTCAAATATTCTCATTCACGCGGTGTAGCTGGGCAATGTTGAGCTCCTTGTTGACCGTGGCATTCCTTTCGAGCATTTCCTAGAGCACCATGCCCTCCCAGTCCCACCAAAGATATCTTCTTTGGATGATTTGGCGTATCTCCTGAAGCCACCCACTGCTTTCTTTGCTTCATATTGATGTATAGGCACCATTTCTTATCTCCCGTGTCGATTCGGAACAAAAGGCGGTGTTAATGACTGCGTGTTGCTCGATGGCGTACATGTTTCTTTGTTTTTTTCGTTGAGCTCGTGAGGTACTCAGGTTCCCAATTTTTCCGTAAATCCCATTGAGTGAAAGTGATTAAGAATAGTTTTATGATCGCAGTTCATTTTTTTCGCCAATTCACGACTGGTTTGTCGACCGTGCTCCTTCAAAAGAGATTTGAGACGTTTTTCATCGAATTCAGAAATCCTTCCGCTGCATGGCGTATAATTGGCGTCAAAGTTGCCATTTTTGAACTTTGCAAACCATATCCGTGCTGTAGACTTGCCTGCTAATGTCCCGGGCTGCTTTGGTAGCTTTTTGACCTCAATGAAAAGTAGAGAAAACCAGGTGTCGAAAATGTTAATTTTTTCCTTCATTTCCTCCAAAACTAATAAAAAATTAAATAACTCAAAAATACAATTAACATATTTTTGTAGAGCAGAAAGACTTCTATCGAATGAATACTTACCCTTTGCCAAACAGCAAAAAAAAAAGAAATAAAGAAATTATAAAAATGCTATGAACTTATTCCCCAACCCAATATACATATATAATATATTTTAATACTACGAGTATGAAATATTTTTTACCCTTAAAGCTCAGTTTACTCCCAGATGCATTTATTCACTTTCAGAAATGGAAGGGGCCCCAATCAGTTCTAATTGTTTTAAACACCATCCTTTTTTTCATTAATATAAATATTTAGCTGTTTTGAAAGTTGTTTCACTTTTTTTTTAATTTCAGTTCGTATAAACCTATGTCTTTAACATTTCACCAGCAGGAATTTAAATATTCAAGACTTTGTTATTCACATATTTTTGGATAGGCTATGTATCCATTCATCAAATTCTCTGAATAATCGATTAAAAAAACGTCACATTCAACAATGCAATTTTGATTTTATTAAATGCCAAGAAACGTACTTTTTGGGCAACTTATAAAATTTAGCTTTGGCCTTCCTAATAACAAATAATGCGACTGAATGAAAGGTCAAACCACTACCACTTTATCCTTAAAGGACTGTATATTTCATATTTTTGTTTGTTTTCAGAATAAGTTTAAAAAAATAAGTAGAACTGAGTCGAATGGTGGCTTTTGTTACTGAGCAGCTGTTGAGTTTGTTTGAAAGCTCAAAGGTAATTAACGGTGAGCAAACGCAATTTCAAAGGTAATTCTAATTAATATCCGTAAAAAAGTGAATGATACTTGAAAGCTTTTCCATGCCATGGGGGGAAGTGCGGAAGTTCAGTTAAGTGAATAGTTGTTATTAGGTTTGGCTTTTTTCTAAACGATAGACATTTTAAATTCTGTAATTTGTATACACACGTACTTGTTCCCACGTGTATGTATTATAATTTATTTCCCATAACAGTTGTACGTAAAAGCATAAAATAAGCGAGATAGATATATATTATATATTCCTATATATTTATTATACAATATATGCAGAATGGGAAGAAGCGCCTATTTAGCCATGTCTGTCCGTGCGCACTATAACTCGAGCAAAATCAATATATTTCAGTAAAATTTGCTACGCATGTTACTCTTTGTTCAAGATATCCGTAAAGGAACTCGAAGGTTAGTTCAAAACCCATCCACCATTGTAGAAAAATAACATAAAAACATAATTACATAAATATAAAATTAAAATCAGGGCAAATTTTATTGGAAAAATATAAAGAAATAGACAAAAACGCTGAAATCTTCTTCAACGTGAAAAATCTTCCTCAACCTCTTCTTCTCAAGTACAAATAATGTGCTAAGACTAAATTTCTGTCCGCTCGTCTGATATTACAAGCTGTAACTCCCAGTGTCTATGAGATGGTCTAATTTTAATTAACTAGATTTTATTAAAATGTGGTCAGGAAGAGTTCTGTCCGGAGAAAATTTCACACTCCTCAACTTCATTTGTTTTTTATTATTATTTTTGATTTTTGAAACTACTTCAGTTATGTATAAAATGTAGCTATATTGCACCATTTCTAAAGAGCACATTGTAAAGGAAATTTCTTTTCGTACTGCCATCAGGTAACACAAACAAAGTGAGGTTTTCTTATAATTTTGAGTTTTTTTTTAATATTTGCTTGAATAATTATAGTTAATTTAAAAATATGGGCTATTTTTTGAAATATTTGTATTTATAAGTCTTATAAGAAAAATGTTATATAAAATATATTTCCTACTTATTTTTCTTTCATTTAAAAGAAAAAATCGCCTTAATGGCTAGCTTAGCTACTTCATTAAAAAAAAATAAATAAATAATTGGCGCGTACACTTTTGTTAGGTGCTTGGCCGAGCTCCTCCTCCTTTTTGTGGTGTGCGTCCTGATGTTGTTCCACAAATGGAGGGGCCTACAGTTTCAAGCCGACTCCGAATGGCAGATATTTTTATGAAGAGCTTTTTCATGGCAGAAATACCCTCGGAGGTTTGCCATTGCCTGCCGAGGGGCGACCGCTATTAGAAAAATGTTTTTATTAATTTTGCTTTCACCGAGATTCGAACCAACGATCTCTCTGTGAATTCCGAATGGTAATCACGCACCAAGCCATTCGGCTACGGCGGCCGCTTGCTAGCTACTTCATGAATCAGTTGAAAACAATGCATAGCACTTATTGCAATAGCATTTGTTTCGAATAAAGTTAATTGTGACGTTTACACTAACGAAATTGTACCTTCGTTCGGAATGAAACGGCGCTTTTTATTCGCTTCATATTTTAATTCAGCCGCATTTGTATTTATTCAGCGGTAGAACTAGGGATGAAAGGGAATGTGAACATTTCTTGCATGCCTTGATTTTGAGAAGAAAAATTGACAATTATCTGTGGCACTGTCGGACTGGA
Organism: Anastrepha fraterculus; assembly: GCA_037575425.1. Taxonomy (NCBI): domain Eukaryota; kingdom Metazoa; phylum Arthropoda; class Insecta; order Diptera; family Tephritidae; genus Anastrepha; species Anastrepha fraterculus. The sequence goes on along the minus strand of JAYXIM010008192.1, from coordinate 45,682 downwards.
CATTCAAATAATTTGTTTCTGCGCTTCTTCCATGGTTAGACTGCTTCATGGCAAATATCTTTCGAGTGTCTAACTTTTCCCCATTTTTTCACCATCTTGACTTTTCGTTGTCATTTAATTTACTCGCCATACTTAATGGACACAAAAAGAAAGCTGCAATTAGGAATCCAAGTAGTCGCCACTACTTTGTCGACTTTATTGGTGCTTGACTACATCAAGTTTGTCTTCACATTTAACGCCGTAGTTCTCAGCCCGACTCATTTTTTTTCTGTTTATTTATATTCCTTGACTCTTTTTCGTATTTATGCAGCCACTACATGGAAATATTTTGCATTTTAATCTCTTCTAAAAGAATTCTTCTTTTACTTTTTTGCATAAGAAGAAAATGTAAAACAAACTTCTTGTATGTGTTTGTTAAGCCAAGATAAGAATAAACTGCAATAAATTTTATCATCAGTGGCGATGTGGCAACAAAAAAAAAAAAGGATAAAGTGAGTGAAAATTTCTTTTCATCAGCTTGCTGCAATCCATGTGACAAATGCAGCGTCAGACGCAATGAATGACTCAACGCTTAAATAAATGTGCTGACAAGGAATTTAATGTCAACACCCGTATTCGTATGCATTCCGATTTTATAGGGTGTCCGGTGGCAGAATTAGGAATTAAAAGCTAAATTAAAAAAGAATTAGTTATCATGAAAATTTACCTCACTAAATATTACATAGAAGGCAATGTGGATTTTTGTTTTTTAATTATTTCGTTTATAATTTAACCGTAACGTTGGATACAATTTGGGAATCTTGGCTCCGTCATGTCACTCACTGGAGAATTGATGTCGGGTGGTCATTAACCTCGCGAACGATATTTTCTTTTAATGCTGAGGGGATCATTGGGTTTGTTTCATAGACTTTACTATTGAGATATCCCCATAGATAAAAGTTTACATGATACACATCTTTGGCACCAATTATGTAAATTTGGTTCTAAATTTAGTCACAATAGCTCGAATAGCCGCTTCAGTGGGTCGATTTAACTGACCATCAAATGGAAGAAGCCGCGCGATAAACTTTCTTAACAGAACACACATTTTTATAATAAAATACAATGATTTGCAAACGTTGTTCGTTTGTAAGACGATTCATGGTTAAATTATAGACCAAACTGAAGATGTTTGACAGTGAAACAAAACACGAAACGTGATTCAGCTGTTTAAACCAACTGTTTAAAAAGATAATAGCTAAAAAGTCACCCGCTATTATCGTAGCATCACTCGTTGCAATGATACTGGTAGCATCGCGAAACGTCATGGAATTTTCCACCAAAAGACTGTAACGTCACATGAAATGGCCCAAAAAGAGAAGAAGTGACTTGAGCGAAATCCCCGATGAAGTGCCAATCAAATGGCGAAAGAACTGAATATATCTAACCGTAGCATCCGCCGCATACTGAAAAACGATCTCAAAGTCAAGCCTTATAAGATCCAAAGGTGCATGATCTCACACCAAAGCAGCAACAAGTCAGATTTGAGAGAGGGAGGGAGTTGCTTCGCTTGGCCGAAAGCGGTAAATTTCTGAATATTGTATTTTCTGACGAGAAACGATAGGGTTTATTTTACCGACCGTTCATACGGAAATTTGAGTCATCGATTGGCCACCCGGAGGCAGCCCCCGCCACAGGTAATGGTTTGGGCCACTGTAACCGCAGATGGGCGCTATCCAATCGTTTTCATCGAGCCCGGGGTCACGGTAAATGCGAATTATTATTGGGGATGTATTCTTGGGCCTGCTTTGAAGCCGTGGGCAGACAAACATTTCGGTGGCAGATCATGGACGTTTCAACAGGTCTCGGCACCGTCTCACAAAGCTCGAGTGAACCAAGAAAGGCTAAAAAACAATGTTCCGAACTTCGTAACGTCCACAAAATGGCTCTCACATTCACCAGACGCTAATCCAATGGATTATTCTCTTTGAGCCATTTTGGAGTGGAAGGTCCGCACTATAAAATTCACCAGTCGCGAAGTCATTGTCCGCGAGTTGGCCAAAATACCTGCAAGGCACATTCGGGCAGCTTGCGATTCGTTTCTAGATCGTCTCAAGGGCATAGTCACACTTCGCGTGCAGGGCTGTGTAATAATTTAATGTTCATCATACGCCCTGTCAGGCCAATTTAAACATCTTGTACAATTGCAAATTTCCAGGACATACACAAATTATTCCACTGAAAGCATACTATCAACGCATTTTAAGATGCAGATTTACTATTATCATATTTAAATATGGAAAAAATATCGAATTTTTCGCATATTCAAAGTTTTAATGGAATGTTTGGGACTTTATTATTTTATTGATAACTAAAATTTAAAGTAAAAGTCGGCACGGGCTTTCTTAGAGCAATAAAACTCATATATACACAAGTATGTGCATATAATTTAATTATGGCAAAGTACTGGAAGAGTGCTATATTCAACGAAAGATTTTGGAAGCATATAAAGTTAAGTACAAGCTTTCCAACAACAAATATGAAACGATTCGGAAGCGACAAAAAATGGAAGTTTTTTTAGTTCAGGCAAAAACATATTAAAAATTAAGTGCTATTTGGAGAAAACATTATTTTCTTCGGAAGTGGAAATGCAAGTCAAGTAATGTCTTTGGTAGGCGCAGAAATTTCCCTCAGCGGTTTCATCGCTGCAACTTCAGAAGTTAATAACTATACTTATTTATTCAGAAATTATATTATTGGTACATTTATTTGTTAGAGTGAAAAAATATACAAAAAATGCAAAGCTTAATTTCGCTCGCTTCTAATTTTTTTTACCATGCTGAAGTGTAACTTCTGAGCCTTGCCGCCTATGCCTTGTTTCGCAGCATTTCCAGCAATATTTGACGTAATACTCATTCTAACGCTTACGTTTTGAATGAAATTTAACAAGCAATTAAGCATAACGTCAAAGGAATTTTAAGTACAAAAATATAATAGAAAGTGGCCACAAGAAAAAGGTAGCAATTGGATTACAAGTTTTTGAATAAAAAGACTGCCGACATATAAAGACCAATGCACAATTTTAATAATTAAATGTTTGGGACATTTTAAAATAGCTTCCAACAATGTTGCTCTGAGGGCATTCAAAAAAGGGAAGTACCTTGGAGAACAAAAGTTTTTGTTTTAACTATTTGTCAAACATTTCAATTTACTATGCCTCCTATTCTATCTACAGCTAATGTGATGTGCGAAAAACATTTAAATTTAAAGTATTTTCAATAAATTCATTGTTATCGCCTTTCATCTTTCCTACAATTCTTTCACTTAATGCTAAATGAATAAAATTTTAAATTCGCATCTGGATGGTTTTTTTTAAACAAATTAATAAACTCGCTTTTTAACTGAAAACTTGTTTCCCTTCAAATTCTTATCAACTACACATAAAAATGAATATGGTTTTTTACAACCGGCGTGATGTTAGGGTATAGTAAAGTTCAAATAAAAAAATATTTTTACTATTATTACATCCTGAACCAAACGGTTGTTGTTGGTATAATAGAAAAACTCGAAACAATTTGATATTATATTTAGTGACTTAATACTCAAAGAAAAAAATTAATTTTGCTTACATACATATATAAACCAGATTATAGACAAAATTTAAATTGCGTTCGTACTTAAGCTTTATTGTAAAGTAATATAAAAAATTCGGAGCAGTCTGAATTTTGAGCTTGTGGTGGACCTTTTTAGGGATATACTCATTTATAGAGATTACATATACGAGGTACATATGTTCAAAAAGCATCGCGAATTTTGAATTTTCGCTGGTTACGTATATTCGAATTTCAATTTTTTTGTGGCGATATATTGGTACTCATGTCTCTCACTCATGTCGACGAGTTCGGCCATTTTGAATGTTCAGTTAATTGTTGCCAGCTGCTTTGCTTGCACGTTTTCCGGCTCGTTTTCGATTTTTACCTATTCAAAAAGATGGATCAAAGAACCTGTGTCAAATATTGTGTGAAAAACGAAATTAAGTGCGCGGATGCATTCCGAATGTTGACTGTGTCATACGGAAAAGCTACTTTGGACCAAAGCAACGTTTATCGGTGGTACAAAATGTTCTCAGAAGGCCGAGGAGATGTGAACGACGAAAAGCGTGCAGAACGCCCGAGCATTTAAACAGCAGACAAAAAAATTGATGAAGTGAAGAAATTGCTATTGGGCAATAGCCGAATCACCGTTAGAGAAGTTGCTGAGGACTAGACATATGATTGGCTCATGTCATTCGATTTTCAATGATTTGGGCATGAGACGGGTCGCCGCAAACTTCGTACCAAAACTTCTCAATTTCGACCAAAAACAGCATCGCATGAACATTGCTAATGAGATGTTGAACTCTGTCCGGGACGACCCAAATTTGCTCCAGAGGGTCATAACTAGTGACGAGTCGTGGGTTTATGGTTATGACGTGGTAGCCAAAGCTCAATCATCTCAATGGGAGCTGCCGCACGAACCAAGACCGAAAAAAGCGCGCCAAGTTCAGTCGAATGTAAACGTTTTGCATACTGGTTTCCCTCGATTTCATAGGCGCTGTGTATCATGAGTTCTTGCCACAGGGTAAAACGGTTAATAAGGAGTATTACCTGCAAGTTATGCGCGATTTGCGAGAAGCAATCCGCCAGAAATGTCCGAATTTGTGGAAAAACAAAAATTGGCTCTTGCATCACGATAACGCCACAGCCACCGTATTCCCCAGATTTGGCCCCCTGTGACTTTTTCTTGTTCCCAAAACTGAAGAGGCCCATGAAAGGACGACGCTGCGCTACGATTGACGAGATAAAGACGGCATCGAAGGAGGAGCTGAACAAGATGAAAACGAAAATACTGTTTTGAAGTGCTTCGAAGATTGGAAAAAACGTTGGCACAAGTGCACAATATCTCATGGGTATTACTTTGAAGGGGACAAAATATATACTAATGAATAAATAAATAATTTTTCAAAAAACACAAAATTCGCTATACTTTTTGAACACACCTCGTATGAAGTACATGTAAAACCAAATTGTAAATAAAAAAATAGCGAATCCAAAATAGTAGAATAAAACATTAGTTTCGTTGCATTGCAATGCAGCTTTTTACCTTTATTTTTAGAGTTTATGCCGTAAATCATGATATTCTGCAGCATAGTGCATTTGCAGCAAAAGTAACTCTGAGGTGCGAAAGCTAACGAGGAAAAGAGTGCGAATTGTGAAGATGTTCAATAAAAACAGTAGTTGAGAACCTAGTGTCTTTTGTGCGGTTAGGTTTGCCTATAATAAAAGTGTGGATAGTCCGTATAATGGAAGCGGGATCGCCAAAACTTGGAAACTATTTGACCAATTCGATTCCAAAAGACTTCCTAGTATGGGCATATAACTTTATTTAGTTTTTCAATGTGCTCCGGAATATATGGTATTCGGCACGTAAATATACTCCAATCGTGTCTTTGAATACATTTTGTTGTTATTGTGGCAGCAGTAACTTTGCCCTGTTAGTGTAGTGTAATCAACGGTCGCCTTCGTCTAGCTCATCTAACGGTAGGCCCAGGAAACTAGCTTTTTCGACGGGTTGGGGTGTTAGATGAGTGAGTTTGATGGGTCATGTGAAAAGGTGGTTAGTGTCGTGCGGGGTGCCTTCACATGCTGGACATATGTTTAGTATTTCGGGGTCGATTCTGGATAAGTAGGAATTTAACCTGCTACTGTATCCAGAACGTAATTGTGCCAAGGTTACGCGGGAAGTTTGAGCTCTTCGTTTGCAATTGGCATTCGGGGGTCGGGAGCTTAAGTAGGTGGTAAGGGTCTCCCGATGAATGTCGTTTAGGGCCTGTCTGTACACTGTCCGATCCAGTAGCTGTCTGGGGTCTCGTCCACGTAGTTGAGGAAATGCTTCCTAACGTGCCTCGAAAGTGGCTCAGGCTCAACCAGGTGTCTGCACGGGTGAGGCCTGCGGTAACATCCTAGCATAAACTGCTTACTGAGCAGTTTGTTATGCTCCTTAACAGGCAGTATAAGGGCCTCATCGTGTAGGTGTTGTATGGGTGACATTATAAGACCTCCTGTCGCGGTCCTTAATGCAGTGTTTTGGCAGGTCGGAAGCTTCGAATCACTGGTTCCAGGCGACCACACAGGCGCAGCATAGTTTACAACCGGTCGGCCTATTGCCTTGAAAGTCGACAGCAACATTTCCTTGTCTTTGCCTCAAGTGATGCCGGCAAGCGACTGTTGCGATTTAGTTGCAATAGCGGTTGTATGCGCTGAGAAGGAGAGCAAGCTGTCGAAGGTAACTCCCAATATTTTGAGGTTGTTAACCGTTGGAGTTTGTGTGTCACCGACTTTTACCTTGCGTTGTAGCTTGACCTCTTTTGTCCAGGTGGTGAAAAGGGTCGCCGTGGATTTAGTGGGGGAGAGTTGTAAGTTCCTCGCAGGGAGAGAGGCTGGCGAGGTTGTCGTTTACCTTGGCGCATAGGCCATCAATGTCATTTCCCGACCCCATTATCGTGCAGTCCTCGGCGTATGAGACCAGGGAATCTCCCTCTGGTGGCTGGGGGAGTTTCGAGATATAGTAATTAAAAAGCAAGGGTGAAAGGATACCACCCTGCGGTACTCTTTCAATACATCAACTGCTTCAGTTTAATGCAACGATAAGTTCGGCTTTGTCGCAAAAGAATCAATCATCGTCGTCCTCTACGTTTGTAACTGGGGTAAACCGTTACAACCTTTTATTTATGGGCGTCTCCGACTTCTTCAAATATTTTCTTGCAGATGCACGTGACATTTTTGAACCTTTAAGATGTGTGCGTAGAAATATTGCTTCAAATCGTAACAACAACGCATTCTAAATTCTTCAATTTTTTTCTTTCTATTTTTTCTGTTCTTTTTTATTTTTAAAACGTAGATATTGTGTTTTATTAATAATTTCGCAGAGAACCTAAGCTAGTACACATTTATGTTGAGCGTTTTAAAATCCCACCTACACTAAATTAAATATATATACATTTCTACGTTTGCTTTTTAGAAAAATTGTTTACATAAGCCGTTTTTTAGACACCTTTTGTTGACGAGGTAAGTAACATTTTGCAAAATATAAAGATGTTTATGCCATACATGCATCCATTTTCCTCATTTAATTAAGCATTTATATATTTGGATTACTTAAAAATAAGTATTTCTTATTTTCGTAGAAAAAATATTGAAAAATTCTAGCAAATAACTTTTTAACTATTAAATATTTTACACGCAGTACTTACATAGGTTTTTAAATGTTGCAAAAATCAGTGGAGCAAAATAAAATAAACAAACTCTTTTTTTTAGGAACCACTTCCCGCTGCACGATTGGAAGCTTGTAGATATATACGAGCCTCTCTTTGTAGTCATTACAAAATGTCAAAAGAGGCCATTAATATTTACTGTAATATTTTCGAAAAAAAAAATGTAAAATATCATCACTGTAAAATATTGTAAAACAAAATAGTTAAATTTAAAATGCTGTTGTTCGAAAGAGAGAAATTGATAAAAGAGTTACATAATTGGAAATAAAAAAAAAAATAAACAAATGCAACACATTAGTATTTATTCAGTTTCGTAGTTCAAACCAAAAAATGGATAAAATATAATGAAAAAGCGCACAGACAAATCAAGTTCCGATAGTAACAGTAAAACGTAGAAATTTCAAAACATGGTTGCGTGATATTAAGTTTCGATTTGTTACCATACATTAATATGTATTAATAAAAATCGTAGTCATGACTGTGTAATCAATTATTTAATGGCATTATTATGTGGTAATTGCTTTGAATGTTTAAATGTGGCTTTAAAATCTAGATAAGTTAGGTTATAGAAGAATTAGACTTAAGAGGTAAGAGTTAAATATAAGAAAACATTTTAAAAACCATATAGTGGATATGCATATATACTATATAGGATATAAATAAATGTGTACATATTAAGCGAGTGAAGTTCTTACAATTTACGCCCACACAAGTAGGACGCATTCATCTTTTGGATAGTTGTTAAAAGATGGCTGATACCCTGCGATTCTCAACATTGAAATCTGATACATACGAGCTAAATATTGAGAACATCTAAAATCTCAACTAATATAAATTGTTTATAAGTAATAAGGTTCAAACTTCGCACTCCCACTATTTATTTATGTATATTTGAATATAAAGTTCAACCCCATAAACGTGACTAGCTCATCGTAAATACGAGTAACATGCGAAAAGAAGTAATGATTTTTAACTCTGAAATTGCATGCTGTCAGCCAAATAATCTATGTAAACTAATTTGTCAATATTTTTTCACTTTCTTTAACTACTTTTCAATTGTTTTGTTTGTAATTACAGTTATATAAACTGAAATTCACTGCATATTCTCTTAAAACCATTCAGTTCATATGACTGACTAATAACATACAGGCGACAGGGTAGAATATTGGCAAGCCATTTAAGAATCTCTGGGGTCCATTCTCACGATAGGCGAATAATTTTGAAATTTTTATTCATAGTGTGTCGTGGATTAATAATTATTATTGTATTAAAGTTCAAAAACACCCCATACAATCTCTTCATTCCGACTCCAACCGGTTACTTAAGTACTCGTGCATCAGCGGCCGTAGATTATTTACTTCTTAGGCCACGATTGCAATTTACGATAAATTTGTGTTTTTCATTCGGCTGTGACACTTTCAAATTCTGTCGCAGTTGTTTTCACCTATTCAAATAGCATTCATCGGCATTATTCACTGATTTTTTGCCACCCAGCTTAGAAGCAGAGAAAAGAGTATAGCAGATACTTTTAGCAATTCTGTGTGTGCACTGTAGAAAATACGCCTTCTCACGACATTAGCCAGGTTTTGGTTCTTTTACATTTAACATGAGCAGCGCTGTGACAGTGCTGTCACAGTGGTAGAAGTTATTTGGTTTTCATACTCGAGGTATCCTTTGAAAGACAGCCTTTTATCTGTCATTGTTCCCAGATATTTGATTGCGTGAACGGTTGAGATGTTGATATGCCCAATTCCAAAAGAGACCTCTTCTGGCTTTTTTTGACTAGATATGAGGACGGGTCTTATTTTTTGTTGCGTCAGGTCTAAATTCTTTTGGGCTAGCAAAGATTGCATGCTCAGGCCTGCCTGGGCCGCGTTGTTGTTTTGTTAATAACTTGAATTTTAGTAATGAATTTCAAGAATAAATCAATTTTTCAAACTTTGTTAAGTCATTGCAAAAACCGTGGATGGGCTTGAGGAAGAAAAACCCTATAAGCAAAAAAAATAACTAATTTCTTCATGATCCTTTATTATTTCAGCAACAACGATCTCTTCTAAATAAGGCATTCGAGAATTTCGTAGATATGTGCATTTGTTACTCACATACTCTGTTATATTTAGTTTTAATGAGCAATCTATGTTTAGGAATCAAAAATCTACGGAGCAAATTTTTAATCCTGGGCTTGTGAACGACGAGACTAACCCTATTAACCGTGATAACTAGCCAGGCTTTTGGAGTCGAATAGAGACAAAGATGGCAAGTAGAGACAAGTAGGGCAAGTAGAGACAAAGAGGGCACTATCAGATTTTGGTCCCAAACATTTTTCAGATGGGTTCGTTTTTAAGCTAATTTCGACGATTTACATGATTTTGCGCAGCAGTTCTTCCGCGTATTCACTATCCACGTTAAAAGATTTCAAACACATATTTCTATGGTGTTTCATTAAAAGTAAGCGCAGGTTTCCGCATAACCCAATAACTTTTATTTATATTAAATATATAAGTTTAAAAGTGAGAAAACCCAACCGTTTGTTTGGATATTGGTACTTGTCCTATACACGAAGAATATACTTATCATCACATAAGAATGATTAATCCAATAACAGGTGTTCGGAAGCTACCCAGAGGATACGTGGGCTAAACCCGGACGTTGTAAGCTGCTTGAACCATATGCAGAAGAATCGTCCTGGCCAAGTGAATGGCGATCAGTAGCTTTCCCCACTTGCGTGGGCTTCTACATATGGAACCATCCTCCACACACAAAATGCACAATAGACCATATTAGAATTTTCTCAACAACAATAATAATAATAATGTTAAATTTTGGTAAAAACGGACAAACCCAACCTTTTACTTTCAGATCTCAAATTTATATATGCATGCTTGCATATCATAGGTACATATCTACATACATTCACTTATACATTTGCCACGATCCACAGCAGTTGTTGTTGTTGTAGGTATTTAGTTTGATTTGATGGCCTATTAAGGCGATATTTATTGCTGGTAGAAGCAATGGAGCAAAAACCAAAGCGCTAAGTATTTGGTTCCTGCTTTTGGGTCGAGAGTTTAGAGTAAATGAAACAAAATTTGACAATTTAGTCACCAAATAAAAAGCGAAAAATCAAATTTGCAATCAATTTTAATTTGTCATGAGTACTATTGCTGTTTTTGGTGGCATCTGCAGTGATGAGCTTGCATTGTGAGTGATAAGTTGTGTCCGGTTTATTATTTAAATCATTGTTACCATCAAAATTATTATTATATTTTACTACTGCAGGTAAACACAAGTTACAAACATGAGACTAAAAACCATTGAAGAAGCTTATTAACGGATGTGTCAAATTGTTTTTATTTTTTCAAATTTGATTAGGCTGGTGCCGTTTCAAAATGTTATTCCAGGAAGAATTATTATGATGAAAACTTTTCATTACTATTCCATCACTAAATAAAAATTTCATACATTACCACTGTACATGTATGTATGTATTACAGCTCGAGATACCCGGGATAGCTCAATACTCGCTCGAACCTTTTTTATTGCTGCAAAAGCTGCATTTGTGGAGCAACATCAAGACGCACACCACAAATAGGAGGAGGAGCTCGGTCAAACACCCGAAAAGGGTGTACGCCCCAATTATATATATATAATGCTCGTTCGAAATTTTCGAGCTTTTCAACCATTTGAGTACCTAAACAAAAATTGTAGGTTTTATATTTCTAAGTGCTAAAAAATGGTCAAAATAATCAAAAGTATTGGTCGAACTACTCGAAAATTGTCGAGTAATAAACATCACCTGTTCGCTGCAGATAGTCCATGATTCAATAATAAAAGGTTTTGAAAAGTTTGACAACTGATTTCGGTTGCGAATTACTCCGTTGCTGATTTTTCGGCTGGTTGCAATGAAATAACGGTTTAGACCGATCATTTCTTTTCATTTTGTCTTCTGGGGCAAGAACAAACTTAATGTCCTCTTTTGTCCACGGTTTGTGGCACAACAAAAACAGTATTGCTTGTTAACTTTTTTATTAAAAGTTTTCATTTCTATGTTTTTGAGTACTTTTTCTTTAGAGTTTGCTTTGGCCTAAAAAGTAGCTTTCCCAAGGGGACACCACGGGCTTAGTAGCTGAAGATGACCGACACAGGGTGAAAGTTATACATCATCATTCTTTATAATTTGTAAATCGAACTAGTGTGCGGGCGCTCGTTGCTCATTCGAAGGGGCTGTTGACAAGTGTGCTAACAATATTGAGAGATCTGCCTGTACATACCCTATTGAAAAAGTTTCATTGTATGTCACGAAATTTCGAAGATTTATGTTTTTTTTCCTTTTATTCTCAGAAATTACAAAAATGCCAGCACAACTTTCTTACTTTAAACCGAAAATACTAATGTGTAAGTATTGCACAAAATAAATCCATTTACTGCTCGCAAGCAAGGATCTTTTGAACTATGCATCTATTATATATGTATTATAATTATATAAGTATATACATAAGTGTTTGAACACTGGTAAAAGATATTAAGTAAATCTTAAACATGCGTTGTATAATACATTCAAATAATAATAAGAAAAAAACTTGATTACATGCGATTACATACAAAGTGTGTAAACCCATTGATGTAATTTTTTAAAGAAAAACAAAGCAAGGCTGTGTGTTCTGAAAATATTTAATAAATGAATAAGATTTATATTTCGGTAAGGTGTATTCCCATATACATACATATTTATATAAGTAAGTAAATAAGTAATTATAAACACAATTGTATTAGTGAAATTCAGCAGATCTATACATTAAGATACGCATAAGTAAAGAAATGTAGCCTGCATTGTTCCGATTTAAAAGAAACATTAGTAATATGACTTGGAGAAAATATTTCTTAAAATGGATAGCGGCACATTTATTTCATAGAGAGAAAGTAGCTGAAGAGTTCGCAAAGTCAAGATTTTAATACGCCTGTACAATGTAAAAATATATTTATATGATTTCATGATTTATACATATATACATAAAACTATGTACAAGTATGCATATTTAACAAATCCAATTGCTTCGTTGTTGTTTATACCAAAACAATTAAAATATTTATTCACAAGAACTCTTTAAAATTCGCATCGGTTTTGATTTTGGCTAGTTTAAAATATTAGAACTTAATTCAAAAGCGACAGGCAGGTGCCTGATACTAAGTTTGCTTCAACGGAAGAGTAACTGGTTTAGTGTAAATGGCCCAGACATTCACTGGGACCACACGTATCCACTACTAAGTACACAACATAACTGTCCCTTATCTATATTGGAATGTGGAAGAAAAATATTTTTCTAGGCGCATGGAGTTAACTTAATATGCAAACGTAAAAGTGCGGTAAAAACGAAGCTTCTGTTTTAAGAACTTACTAAAGGTATTTAGAAATAATTGCCCAACTCTGATATATGCATTTTATATACCCCGTTGCATAATTATAAACGCTCACTTATAGACTAATCTCACTTAGATTTGTTAATCTGCTTTAAAGGAAATATTTTTACATGCAACGTTTGGACAAGTGAGCTACGCAAAACCAGTTCCCATAACAAGCAACAAAAACAGCATCATATTATTGCAAAGTTATGAACGTTCTTAGGGATTCTTCTAAAATATTTTATATTTGCTTTATGTGGTATTTTCAATAGCTTCAAAGATACTGTTCGACATTGAATCAAATAACTTTTAACACTAGATGCGTGTTAAGTTCCATGAACGAAGAAAGGCAACATTCAACTCTTCCTTTATTGAACACTGCTTATTTCCTTCATAAAGTGCCCAAACCAATTCACCCCACGCGTTCTCCATGATATTGCGATCTGGAAAAATTGATGGTCACTCAAGAAAGGGGATACATGGTTCAACAAACCATTAGATGAATGACAGGCCGCATTGTTTTGCTGAAACACAAGATTTTCGCCAGAATACACATTGTTAAATGGCAGCAATTTATCCGAAAGTAAGCTTATGTACTTTTCGGAATTCATACGTATCGATAGGAAGTGTATATTGATCTTTCCAAGTGTAGTCACAGCATCAGAGATCCACCGTCAACATTTCCTTTTGAAAAATATCTTGGCTCTAAACGCAAATCTCTCCAATACTTACTACATCCATCTAGCCCATCTCAGCTAAATTTCTTTTCATCACAAAAGATAACCTCAAAAAAAATTGGTAAAGGAGTAAAGGTTTTCCGTCTATTTTTGTGGTCAATGCTAAATTTTGGAGTTGGCTTCATTTTAGAGAACTTAATAATGCCCGAACGCTTTTAAACTTGACTTAACATAGCCTGAGTAACATCGAGGTCCCATTCAGTTTTGATATCTCGCAAGCGCTTTGGGCTGATTATTCTGATTATTTGTAGCTCCGTAATTTTCTTTCTTTTTTATAAATGCTACCTTTTTCCATTTGTGTAAGTTGTGTTCCACGTGGTACTTTCCTATAAAATGACAAAACTCCTTTAAATTTCTACGTTTCTTAACATCCGTACTATGCATTTATAATTTTGCAATATTTACATTTGTCTCCTCTATTCTTGCCAAAAACAAATGTTGTACTTTGTTGGCGGTACTGTGAACTTGTTTCTCTAAACACCCGTGTGCCGACATTGCATATAAAAATTATTATTTTTAAATCAATAAAAAATATAAATAAAATTATTGTGCGCTTATAATTATGCAACGGGGTGTATATGTTTGTATATATGTATATATACATATATGCGCATACATTTTTAAGTAGTGTTTGGCCTCTTCCTCCTCTAATTTTTCTTTTCTGGTCAGCATATCAACAATTCCTAAAACCTCCAACTGAAAAGATTCACGAAAATGTTATTCTGTTTATTTGATATTAAGCAATAAGTTGACTAAGTTTTAATTTAAAGGATATATGTGATTTGTATGACTCAACAATTAAGTGAAATCAATAAAAATAATATTTTTAAAACCAACAAATGTGTTTTGCTGTGGAAATCGATAATCATTGCATAAACTAATCGCACCACGTAATACGTAAGTACTCACAGTTAGCCGAACATCATATCAGTAAAGGATCTTCCAATAGTATTTTGAATAAAAATAGTGAAACCTGAAAATATCTAAATTGTACACGTTTTATTTTAAAACAACATCTACCTTTAGCATATGCGGTCTCAAATGTTTTTCCCGGTAAGAACATGCATGTGCACATAAGAGTACATATTGTACATAAGCCGTATGTGTTTTGCTATGTATAAAACTGTTTGTGTAAGTACAATAATATATGTAACTATGCATCCATTTTTATGCATGCCTTGGAATTTATGACAGCATCACTTATTCTCCTGCAATGTTCCCAACAACTTTCAAAATTTCGTGTGCGTTCTGCATGTTTAACTAAGTGTTTTAAAGAATTTCAGCATATGTCAAGAAGTTTTAGAATAACTTTATTCAACAACTTAAACCCTCTGTCAACAAGATCAACAAATGTATGAATAGTTGAGCACATCTGTGAGTTTCACCTCATGAACACACATGTGGCTGTGTGACAGACTGTACGTGAGATAGCAATGCACATTTTTGGTATATCATACAGAAACGCAATTTAACATGTGAAAATGTCAGGTAATCTGCATGGCCATAAATCAAACCACAAAATGGTGTAAAACTTTATTTTAAACAACGATTTGCTTCAACCCTCCGCCTGGAATGCTGCAACTCTAATCAAAACTATTACCTTCCTACTAAATGATATTCGCAATAGTTTAAACCGTACTTATTTTTTTTTTTGTGAAATAAATGAAAATTTACATCAGTTACCTTACAAATTTAACAGCGTTTCGTTACAATTAGTTGTTCGCCGGTAATTCAGGTGACACGCGAACAAAGCGATTTTTAAATATTTCAAATTACTTTTGTCAGTTTTAACAATTAATTCCACGATTTCGTTGACTTTTTGTGCTTTATTTTCCTGTGTGAGGCTCATTTTTGGCATTAAACGAAAGAAAAGCTCAAACTAAATGTTTTAGCTCTTGCCACAGCTTAACAATTTTGATATTAGCGCGCACTGGTGCACAAGGTGGCACAAAATTGGAGGATTAATTTGGCAGCACCTTGTATATAACAGCATAAAAATATCGAGATAGATATAGACATATATATGTTTATCAAAATTTTCAAAAATTAATACATTCCAATGAAATTTTGTAGATATGTTATTCTTTGTTCAGGGAAATACATACAAGAAAAAAAAAAAAATATCTCTGTGGAATCGTGATAACTTGCGAGAATTCATGGTAATTCGTAACAAAGTTCGGTCGAGCTCCTCCTCCTATTTGTGGGGTGCGTCTTGATGTTGTTCTACAAAGGGAGTGACCTACAGTTTTAAGCTGACTCCGAACTGCAAATAGTTTTTTATGAGGAGCCTTTTCATTCTGAGATTTGCCATTGCCTACCGAGGGGTGACCGCTCTACAAAAAAACTTTTCGTATAATTTTCCTGTTTCATGTACGGAGACTCGAAACTACAAACTCCCGAAAGGTAGTCACGCCCCAACCCATTTGACCACGGTGACCGCCCTAGATAACGTGAACAAAATATATGTAATTTGGTCTAGCCCCAGCCAAACGTGCCACAGTTTCATAAAATAACACTGAGTTTCGCGTTTATGCTTAGAAAAGAACATGAAAATTTAACACCTCTGACCCAGAGCGTAATAAATGCGACATTATATAAGCGCGACATTATTATTATTTATTTAAATAATAAATAATAAAATAAATAAATTAACATTCCTCTTGGAAAGTACAAACTTCCCTCGCTATTCTAGAAAATGGCGGCAATTGACTTCCCACTTTTAACTTTTTGGGAAAGCCTTTCGCCAATTTTTATCTTCTGAATCGACTCTTGTTTGAATTGCAGATCTTTACACCTTTCAAATTATAGTTCCTGAACGGTATGGGCATTTGATGACCCGGGTTGTAATAGTTTGTGACTATTAATGAACCAAATAAAAAAGAGATGTTATTTGTCATACAATTAGTGTTATCAGTATTATTAGCCCTCGCTAAGTATCTTTGGTTAAAATTTAACATCCGCATCGTTTTAAGGAGTTGGTCGAGCTTCCGAGCTTTGTTTGAAACTTGAAAAAACTTTTTATAGTTTCAGTGGGAATTCGCACTTCAGAACAAAAAGGGATAATAAAAAACGTAAGTATTGTTGGAATGGTAGATAATATCATATAGATAATTTGAGTATTATATCCGGCATGTGTCCGCCGAGGATACGAGTTACATAGTCTTCGATCAATAAATCTGCCTTGATGGCGTTAATGGTGGCTTGGATATTGCAATTAATCGATTGTTAAACGCGCTGTACGGCAAGTTGCGTCACATTGTTGGAACCAAGTGCCGTCGATGTTAAGCTGACTAATTTTGGAAAAAAAGAATTCAGCCAGCAAAGCTCCAAAGTGCTCGCCATTCACAGTAGCGGTAGCTCCTTCCTCATTTCGAAAGAACTTCTATGAACTTTGCAAACAGATTTATTTTTTCTTGGTAAAGTTCCACTATTTGGAAGCGTTGTTCTGGCGTTAAACGATTCATGATGACTTGCCATACTCAGCTGTCAAACTATAGTTATCGATATATATTTTTCTCATGCAGATAAAAAACACCCAATACATGTGTAGCATATAAAGTATTATTTAATATCTCCTAATATACAGTTCTCGTTTTTTTTTCTCTTTTCGCATCATTATTTTATTATTGTTATTATTTGATTATCAATATTTCGACCTCCATTAGAAGTCATCTTCAGAAAGCATCGGTTGTGACCGGTAGACCGTATATAAAAACACTAGCACCAGCAGTTGGACTATCGATTTCGAATTTTTACTGCAGGTATGCTTAGTTTTCCCATGCACAAACAAAATAACAAACTGTCGCATATTGAAGCATAAATACACTACGGCTATAACTGCGTTCTCAGTAAACAGATTAAGCAAAGTTTGTAATTGCATTGGTAATTGATTAGGTTCGAACAACTAATTCCTTGCAAGATTATTGTGGCCAGAAATGCGTTCGCGACTCAGTGGAGCTCAATGCTGCAGCTGACCGCAAACTTGTTACGGATGTTGCCTCCCATAGTGTCACAATGCGACGTTGAAATTGAAGGGATTTGTGGCAACAGCAAGCATCAGATTGCCGGCAAACCGAAGCCACTGCATAGTGTATCTACGTACTAGTGTTTCTAGTACTAATACTAGCAAAAGTTTAGTACATAATTTTGTTGTTGCCGCTTAAGAATAATATCGACTGGAAATCAGGCGAGCATTAGAAACCAGAAACAACTCTACGGTATTCGTTGTGCGCTAAAAGCACAGTCACATCAACAGGCCAACACACAATGGCATAGTCCCACCGCCTCACTTCTCACCCACCGCCAATTGAACAACGCCTAGGCAAACAACAATACATAGATTGCTTGGATCCCTCGGAGCAGCAAAGGGAACATGTGTGTAGTTGGCAGCGGCATAATTGGAAAACCGAAGCTAGTGAACGCACGTAGAAGCAACAACATATCGCTGCCAGCTGCTAAAGGCCCATGGGACTACCGTGAGGCAGTGCGGGTTAGAGAAAAATCGGAAGCGACGGAAAGCGCCAAATTGCATTTGTGCGTTGCGAGTTGCAACGAAGCGTGCGAAGAAGATAAATGAATGTGTTCATGCTCATTGAAACCGTCGCTGCCTCAGTTTCCACACTTACCACTGCTGCCGCCGCAGTGCTTCAGCTGCTGAGCCACAGACGTTTCTACACAATACTCTAATGCTAATGCCTAATGCTGCTTACAGCACGCCACATGCCACACAATCCCAAAGTCTATCAGCGTACACTACACTGTACGTTGAATCAGCCGCCGCGTTGGATAACAACATAATGCATTATCAGGGCTTGAAATGATTAAAATCACTGCAGCAGCAACTGCAAAATCTATGGTCGGCCACAACGAATAGCGCTGATATGATTTGCTGTTGTTGTTGGCGTGGAAGTAAAATGAATTAACGCAAAATAGCCCATTGAATGGGTGAGAATCATGTCGAAGAACAGTAATGCTGAAAATGGCAGTTGCCTCTGGTAAAAATATACTTGTACATACATAAGTATATGTATGTATGCATATACATATAATATAATATAAATATGAGGGTACCATATATTTTAAAAATTTATGACAAGCCATTTGCTTTACAGTTATCCGGGGCTTTGGGAGGGTACATACTTATAAAAATTTGTTCGCCAATATATACTCGATTTATATTTTATGTTTTGAAGAAGCAAACGTAGATCTTTCCGAGTCTAAGCATGGCATTGCCCGGCAAATGACAACAAATGTTAGGCAAATGACAACTAGCATGTTGAAAAATTAAAAGTAATTTACTTATGTAGTTCACTTTGAGTACTACACTTTGAAGTATACAAAGTTGAATGGCTTTCTAGAAATTTAAAACATAATTTACAAGACTATTTGATTGCAAGCGCCTTATGATATTATGCAATAACTAATTACATTAGCAAAATGGTACACATTTACGAATCATTCCACACGTATAAAATTTTAGGCGCCCAAAATATCATATATCGACGAAGGTGATAAGGAATAACTTTAATAATTACAATATTAAAAAAATATGCAAATAGTTTAGTATATTGAACGCTATTAAAAAACAATTCAATGTTTATCTTAAGCAGAATCAAGCTAATATAGTCTTATAACACCACAAAATGATATTATATAAAATCCGAATACCAGTGTTGTATGTAAAACAAGGGCTATTACGAGGGGCCCCTCGTAAAAAGTTCCAGCTGAACGTCAAACTGCGAAACAAAATGTAGCTACGAAGTAAAATCGCGTTGCATAGTCCCTTTTGGTCGTGACTATTCCAATTATGACATCTCGGAAGTATTATAATACTACTAATTATTATTATTAGGCTACTGCGCACTGCGACCATAATAGATATATTGTACAAAGCCTGCTGGGGTACCCTATACTTTGAGGCTTTTGAAATTTTACCACATTCTGGGGTTTATTTTTCCATAATTTATATGAAGGCATGGCAGCACCACCAAGGTGCTGCAGCGATTGCCTAGTGCAATACATTTACAAAGAATGTGTTCAGAATTTTCAGCGTCAATTTCACAGAATAGACAGATTATGGCCTCAGGCAGACCAATTTCGTTTAGGTGATATCCTAGTGGCCTGTAATGTAACCAGTTAAAAGTATTTTTAAGTCTACTATGCTGAGTGAATGGGTTGGTGCGTGATTACCATTCGGAATTCACAGAGACGTCGTTGGTTCGAATCTCGGTGAAAGGAAAATTAATAAAAAACATTTTTCTAATAGCGGTCGCCCCTCGGTAGGCAATGGCAAACCTCCGAGTGTATTTCTGCCATGAAAAAGCTCCTCATAAAAATATCTGCCGTTCGGAGTCGGCTTGAAACTGTAGGTCCCTCCATTTGTGGAACAACATCAAGACGCACACCACAAATATGAGGAGGAGCTCGGTCAAACACCTACTAACAGAAGTGTACGCGCCAATTATTTTTTTATGCTGAGTGAAAGTAGCTTATCAGAAATTCCTCTGTCCGGCATTGGGACAGTGTTCAACGAACTTCTTCTCCTCCCATCTCCTGAGAAGTTTGTTGATGTGGCTCTTTGTAAGAAAGGCTCAGGACCAATTAGCTATATGCTATTTCGTTTCCCTCGTGTCCAGGAACCCAACCTAATAATACTGCATGTTGAGAAGGTTCAGGCAATCATGTACCATTTTTGAAAGTATGTAAATGTGGGTTCTAAATAAAAATTCAGGACGGTGGGAATTTGAATCACTTCCAATTATACAGCGGGTAGATGTTGAAATGGAATAAAACAAGCTGTGTGTGAGTTATTGACAAAATTATTTTTTTATTTGAAAGGCGCATATATGCCATTAAGTGTGAAATATGACATCATTCAAATGCCCGCCTCGGCTTCTTGCGGTGGAACGGATCCGAGTGGTCCAATTTTCAATGACTCTTCCGCATAGATTCGGCTGAATTTGAGCGATGGCCTGTGTTATGTTCACCTTTAGAGCATCGGTAGATTGTGGTTTATTTGCATAGACCTGAGACTTCAAGAAACCCCACAGGAAAAAGTCTAGCGGGGTCAAATCGCATGACCTGGCCAATTCACATCACCCCTGCGAGAGATAACCTTACCCTCAAATCGTTCATGCAGAATGTCAATCGTGGCATTTGCTGTGTCGCACGTAGCGCTGTCCTGCTGGAACCACATGTCGTCTAGGTCCATATGGTTCAATATGGGTCATAAGAAATTGGTTATCATCGTTGTGTAGCGCTCGCTGTTGACGGTGACCGCCTCACCAACGTCGTTTTCAAAAAAATACGAACCAATGACGCCGCCGGCCCAAAACCCACACCAAACGGTAACTTTTTGAGGATGTATTATCACCTGGTGAACCTCGTGTGGATTGGTGTCATCCCATATACGGCAATTTTGTTTGTTAACACAGCCATTCATCCAAAAATGCGCCTCGTCACTAAAGATGATTTTTCGCCCAAAACTGGGGTTCTCTTCCAAACGATTCGAAGCCCAGTCAGCGAATAAACTGCGTTGTCTATGGACATCAGCTTTGAGCTCCTGAGTCAGTTGGATCTTGTACGGGTGTAGGCCCAAGTCCCGACGCAAAATTCGCCAAGTTGAAGTCTGCGAAAGGCCAAGTTCTTGTGCACGGCGGGGAACACTTTCACGGACTGCGGCAATGCTCTCGGCTGATCTTGCGTTTCTTGAACGTATGGGTGTTGGCTGATTGTTTACTGACCCGGTCGTCTCAAATTTGGCCACCAAACGTTGAAGAGTCGACTTTAAAGGGCCACCACGTCTACCGAAAAATGGGCGCAATGCGCGCAACGTTTGCGTTAATGAACTTGCCATCGAACCGCGCCAATTGAAACCCCCTATAGTTTGATCCGATAATATTTTACCTAATTGAATCTCTAAGTAAATTGTCTCAGCATAATAAATCTCCCTTACTTAATTCAAGATGATGCCATTTAAAAAATGCGAAGAATAAAGCTTAAACAATACAAGCAATCAAACCTAAATAAATACTGTCAATAAAAACTTTCATCGGTTAAGAAAAGAGTGCGATTATCTGCATAATTACTTACTCAGACCGCATTTCTTAAATGTAGAATCAAAGTTAAGATCCAACCCCAATATTTTTTGGTATTACGTCAACTCAAAGCGGAAATGAAAAGCTTATCCAACTAGTTTTGTCTATGGAAATATTACATTGGGCAATCCCATTGTCTCTTGGAATCTATCGCAAATTTGTTCCAGGGTGTAGGATAAGTAGTACTCAAATAATAACCATTCAGTTGACCCGTTGCCATTAGACATCATGGCGAGTTTTATCGTGTCACCAAATGAGAGTAAGCTTTTGGTAAAAAGGGATACCATGAAATCGTGCGTAATAGTAAACGCGTCTGCATACCTCAGAGGACACACTCTCCACTGTTCCATATCATTCTTATTAATTAATTACCAATTGATTTTTTTTAAAGCGAAACGTTTAATGTTCGCGGATGATGTGAAGTTGTTTTTGATAATCTGTAACGTGACAGACTGTAACAATCTTCAAACTAACCTTGAAAATTTCAAACGTGGTGTACAGTAAATAATTTACATCTAAATATTCAAAGGTGCTGTGTTGTGTCATATTCTAGCAGGACTAGCCCTTATACTTTCAATTACTATCTGGATTCCTAGATATTGGATAAGATAATAAGATAAACGACTTGGGTCTGATTTTCGATTTGAAACTAAATTTTGTGGACCATATTGTGTCTAAAGCATCTTAAAAGATTGGGTTTATTAAGAACTCCGAAGTAGGCCCTCCAAAGATTTCTCTGATCCAATGAATATAAAAGCGCTTATGTTTCGTTGGTACGCAGTCTCCTAGGTTATTGTTGTATAATTTTGAACCTTTACTACGGAACTGCTTCAAATAAAATAGAAAAAGTGCACTAAATTTTTACTATATTTGCATTAGCCAAATGGTTGTCCCGATTATTTGGGTAGGCGGAAACTCTTAGGCTTACAGAGTTTATCTGATATAAGAATTTACTCTTCAATAATGTTTATATACAATGTTCTTAATGGCTTAGTAGACTGTAGGGAAATTTACGATTCGCTAAGCCCCAAAAGGAAAATTAGGGCAGGCAAAGCAATGCTTCCTCCGAAGTTATACATTTTAGTTTAAATGTATTTAACTTTAAGTTGAATTTATTTAAATTGTTTAACTAATCTAGTAGTCCGTAATAGTCTCTATAGACGAATAAATAAGTAAATAAATAAAAATACTTGTTATATGTTAATATATTTACCAAATATTTTATGTAGATTTAAAAACATATATTTACGAAACAGGATTCGGAACTACTAAGTTCGTTTGATTATTTTTCACAAATCATACAACCACACCATATATTTTGGCAGATGACACGAGTATAAAATAAAAGAGGTTTCGAGCCTTGCTTTTAAATTGTATGGGGATACAATTATTTAATACGAAGTATTCCGCTATAGGGTGGGCCATGTAAAATTTACTTTTTGCATCGGCTATAAAAAAAAACTAATCAATATTTTTTGAAATGTTTTTTTTTTTATTTTGAAGATTGAACATTGTCATTTATGAATAAAAAATAATATTGTTCAAATGACTGCCACGACTGGCTTTACAGTAGGCTATTCGATCAACCCAATTTTTAAGCACATTTTCGATTGTTTGGGCTCCAATTTCATGAATGGCAACTTCGTTTTCGTGTTTTAAAGCATCAATCGTCTTTGGCTGGTTCGCATAGCATTTGTCCTTAACGGCTCCCCACAAAAAATAGTCCAACGGGCTTAAATCACAGCTCCGAGGCGGCCAATTGATATCGGAATTTCGGCTGATTATTCGGTTTTCAAAAACGGTAGCCAAAAGTTCGAATGAAACTTTGGCAGTGTGACAAGTTGCACCGTCCTGTTGAAACCAAATGTCGTCCATGTCATCCTCTTAAATTTTTGGAAACAACTCGTTGAGCATGTCATGGTAACGCTCGCCATTTACTGTAACCGCGGCCCTCGCTCATTTTCGAAAAAAAATGGCCCGATGATGCCGCCAGACCAAAAACCGCACCAAACAGTGACTCGTTGTGGATGCATTTGCTTCTCTATAGTAACGTGTGGATTTTCTGAGCCCCAAATCCGACAATTTTGCTTATGGACGTAGCCACTAATGTGAAAATCAGAAAAGAAGAAGAAGACTCACCACTTTGGAAATAGGTTTTCAATATTTCCCAACTTTGTTCAGGCGTATAGCGTCCCATTTCGTAAATGTCAAACCTTTAAGTAAATTATGAACACATTTGACATGTCATTTGTGTTATCATTTTCAAAAAAATAGGTGGTTCAAAATGCAAATGCTATATGGCCCATCCTGTAGAGGTGCGGAGTGGATACATCTTTTTGAATTTCTACTTAGTAAGCAAAAATTTAAACCTAAAGCCTCGCAAATTTATGTATTGCGCACAGTCCAGAAATTGTCAAGCTTTGTTTTATGGATTACCTCCATATTGTGGGCAATAGATTCCCTCAGACTCATTTCAACGCCCATCGATCAACTGAAACTTGGTTACGCATATAATATTCAGTAACGGGTATGGCATGTAGTACCTACTACTTCTCTGCAATGTAGCAACAATTTTTGTTGGAAATATAAAGTATGCAATTACTCATACTGTTTGCGTATTCTTTTCTGTATTTGTTTCCGTGAACACAACGCCAGGCAAAGGCAAGTAAGAAGCAACAACTAACACTGCAATAAATGACATCATATCCGACAACAACAACCAATCAACTACTAGCAACAGTAATCGCATTATTTTCCTAATGGTGAAATCAATTTTCTGCAGTCATCTAAAAGCAAAAAAATACGAAGTGCAAGAAAAATATTCGCTTCTCAATTTCTCTTGGCACGGCCACATATCAGCTTCATGTAGCTCCACCACCATTTACTACCTAACCCTTTAGTCCTGCGAACAACATCACTAAGTCTGACGGTTTTGAATGCGTTGTAGGTATTATTTGGATTGGGAAAACAAGGGAGAGCGAAATTAATGAACATAAGGTCTGGTGTAGTCGATTTTGGCAAATATCCAAAATCTTTGAAGATGCGTGTAATAATATTAACAAATAACGATGACTTTGATTTGATGATGTCACTACTGTAGAAGATATATATATGTATATATACACACTCAAAATCATATTTAAGCCCCTTTTTTATTTTAACAAAGTAATATTTTTAGGAAAGGATACAAAATGCTCCGGCACGCTTTGTTAAACTCGGCCAAAATCTCGTAAGTGGTTATCGCGCCGATTAAGAGGAAGAAGAATTAAAGAGAAAGAAAATACAAAATTTTCTGCCTTTGCCCCTGGCCAACGCCTTAAATTCCACACTATTGGTTTAAGCAAACACATTTCCCCACATACCACCTTGATCAAAAAGTTCTCCGGATATATTCACAAAATTGAAACTACAAGTGAAACTCAAAAGTGATATTATCGCCTTCAAACTACTCCCAATTAACTGTAACGCACTTATGCCAGCGTTTAATTCCGCTCTCAAAACATTTTTAGAACTCTATTTTCGGTAAATATCAAGCAATTGCGATAAAATTTTGTTAGCTATGTTAATGACAGATGTGACAAATCAACAAAAAAAAACATAACTCAAATCAGCTGACTTAGAGTGTCACCTGGCGGTTGTTGCGGAAGCTTTTTAATCAAGGTGGTATGTTGCAAAAAATTAAACTAAAGTGAATGGTTCGAATGTTTTAATAGAATTTATTATATCGAACAAAATAAAAATAAGCTTTTGATGAAGATTCTTGTCATGCGAAAACTCTTTGGCATAGTAGTTAACTGCTTCCAGTCGTAAATTCAACGCGTCTCTAGTAACCGCTCAAAATAATAAAATTAGTAAAATTTTACTAATTAATGAAAAGCAAAAATCGTACAAGGCATTACAACTAACGACACGAATGTACAATGTATACTAATTTCTGCTAATTATTGTAATTTAATTTGGTTTACGTACAGGAAATCACTTACACAACAGAACCCAAAAGTGGATGTGATTTACTTGACTTTAACATCAAAACTTTTATAAGTTATAAGATAAAAACGTATTTTTTATAAGTTGAAAACGTATTTGGGACTCAAAGATAGATTAGTAAAACATAAAGCTCCTTGGCGTTCAAGCACTCCTCTCGAATCGTCACGATAATTCTATACTAATAAAAGATAGTAATAATTCACGCGACTTAAGCAGTTTGGCCCACGATTTCTTCAAGCCCGTCAAACACTTCATATTTGTATTCCAAATCGCATTTTTAAAGTAGTTATGAATACTAATGATCAGACAAATTATTAAATAAAACAAATAATAGTTTACGATCACAGTGTCTTTTTATCTTAACATTTTTCTCTGCGGCCTTAATTAAGTGAATCAAAAATTATTACCTGTCGAAATAAAATAGGTTTTAATTTATAACTACCATGGAGGAAGAGAATTTTTTAGCAATCACTTGACTTAGAAAGTAATTAAATTATTCGTAAAGATTTTCCTTTGACGACTCTGAAATGAAAATTAGCACACAAACAAAATGAAAGTATTTGGCCTTAATCTAGTGAGAGGGAGTATACAGTTATTTTAGAAGTGCGATGCTACAAGTGCAGTTAAATGGGCTGGTGCATCCTTATACTCGTATCTAAAGGGTGATTTTTTAAGAGCTATAGGAAAGTTTTTCAAAAGAACACAGGTAAAATTCAGAAAAATGCATGCAATTTTAATTTAAATCTTCACTCCAAAAGCGACAATTCTGCTTATTTACGTACCTATTGATCACTGAACACAATTTTTCGATAAAAAAGTGGATCTTCGGCCAACTTTCCAAGAGCCCATTTACCAAAAATTCTGCGTTGCGGTAGGTCGTTCGGCTTCAATTCTTGCACCAGCTGTATTTTGAAAAGCTCCGCACCTAAATCCTTTCGCAAAATTTTCCACGTTGTTGAGTAACAGAGGCCCAATTGCTGCGAACGGCGACGAATCGATAATTGATGGTCATCATTAACACTGGCCGATACAGCTGCGATATTTTCTTCAGTTCGCACTCTACGTAAGCGTGTTGGTGGTTTGATGTCCAATAATGTGAATTTGGTTCTAAAGTTAGTCACAATAGCTCGAATAGCCGTTTCAGTGGGTCGATTACACAGACCATAAAATGGAAGAAGCGCGCGATAAACTTTCTTAAGAGAACACGCATTTTTTTAATAAAATTCAATGATTTGCAAGCTTTGTTCGTTTGTAAGACGATTCATGGTTAAATTATAGACCAAACTGAAGATGTATGACAGTGAAACAAAATTCGAAACGTGTGTCAGCTGTTTAAACCAACTGTTTAAAAAGATAATAGCTAAAAAATCACCCGTTATAAAGAATCCAACTCCCACAGTGAAAATAATTTGTGTGTTTGCATTATAAAAATGCTTTTTTTTATCTTTTTATACATTTTTTTTAGGACATTGGGAGAGTTTTATACAAAAGCCAGCCAAATGATAAATACGTAAATGATAACATGGAATTGGCCAATAATTAAGACAAATACCTATGATGAACAAGTACTACGAATGTTTAAATAAAACAAAACAGAGTTAAATTTCAGGCAAATTTATGTTATCCCCTTCAAAATATGGCCCGTCTGAAGCAACACATGTGCCAACCAGTCCTCCATGCACCCCTGGTAGGCCGACGAACGAATGGCCTTCAGCTCCTTCGTCGCATTCTACTGATAAAGGCCCCCTTAAGTTCACTTTCTTGTTGTATGGAAAGGAAATTTATTTGATGTTCTGAGTTCACTAGAAATACATCAGTAAAAACTAATTGCTTTGCCCCTATGGCATCTGCTCAATATGCACACATAGGTAATAAATTCAAACGTACTTCTAATGTGAAGAAATATACGTTTTTCCCATTAATTTAACATTTTGAGCTTCATTATTCTAATATGAAGTTTTAGACTTTGCTGTTGTCACAATAATAATTTTTCACTCTACTGCACTACTTTCATTCTTAATGTACCCCATCTCGTCCTGGCAAAATACCAAAAAGGGACGAAGGAAGAGGAAGAGAGCGACGTGTATAACAGGAATATAGGATGAAAAGTCATGAAATAAGTTGGCGAATGTAAAAGAAGTTTTTGAAGTTCATATCTGTAGCTAGCAAGGCGCTGGCAGTAAGGAAATGCTTAAAATCTGCACCCATAAGAAGTGTTGGGGATGAGAATTTGTAGAGGAAAAAAAGTTATGAAAAGTTGCGAAATGAGTTCCTTATTGGCAACACAGTTTTTTCCGCTTTTACTAAATTAGGGTTAATTTCTGCAGCTGCGAAGTAAAGCACTTTTTACCCTCTGCTTCAAGTGACGTACATAGTTTATTGCAATCCAGCTTTTTAGCTTGCCGATGAAAGAAAGTTGTTTCCTCTTTTGTGGCATATTGTGAAAACGATGTTAAGAAAAATCCCAAACTTGCTAGCGTAGTGCTCACAACTTTTATGAAAGTTTTAATAAAGGGTCTTGCAAAAAACGCGTTTAGACGTTGTTTTAAAAATAAAACATCTACAAATTTTATTATTTTTATTCAAAATACGGTACTTAACAATTATGTATATGTGAAAAACTACATCATTTAAATATCCACTATGGGCAGGTCTACAAATAAATCCGCCAAATAGTCGACTTATAAATGCCAACTTGTTGAAGATGTTGTAGGTTGTTCAGCAACAATGCCCTACAGCAGCAGTATTCTCAACAAAACGCTCAGTTTTTGGTCTGGCAGTCCTTTTTCTATACTCGACGGACCCAGTTTCTGGATATTTTTTCACCAACCTTTGAATTGTCGACAAGGAATGACAAATTACGAATTTTGCGCTATGTTGTTCTTAAGGATCGCACTTTTGACCGTGGACTCCTTGCATAATAGTAACCAAAGCGTCGTAAATGTCATGTAATGCGAATATAAGGCAGAAACTCCTTGGGCCAGTAACATTGGATCACTTGGAACATAGTACCTATCATATGTTAGTATAAACATTTTCGGTAGAAACGCTAGACATTCCAGAAAGGAACTGTATCGCTTATGATTTAGATATAAAACGAAACTATTTGTTACTATAATATATTTTCATATACACAAGAAATACAATTTGTACAGAAATAATGATGTTTTAGTAGGCACTCCAGCTGCATCGATCTCTACCATCCATTAACTAAAAAGCGCTATCGACATCTGAGTTCTAATTTTTGCTTATTTCATTGCAAATATATATTTATTTTTTAATTATTTTATTAATCTACAGGACAGGATTAAATAACATTGTGTAGAATGTAATAAAAAATAAATAATTGGCGCGTACACTTCTGTTAGGTGTTTGGCCGAGCTCCTCTTCCTATTTGTGGTGTGCGTCTTGATGTTATTCCACAAATGGAGGGACAAGCCGACTCCAAACGGCAGATATTTGTATGAGGAGCTTTTTCATGGCAGAAATACACTCGGAGGTTTGCCATTGCCTGCCGAGGGGCGACCGCTTTAGAAAAAACTTTTTCTTCATATTGGTATTTCGCGGTGATTCGAACCTACGTACTTCCGAATGATAGTTGCACACCAACCCATTCGGCTACGGCCGCCACCGTTAAATCCTTTATCTAGATCCTTATAGATAGAAATCAAACAGGCTGGAATTGGATAATGAATTATAGTCTGGAAGTGCGCGTGCAATAGATGCATTACTCGCAAATTTAGTCTTAAAGTTTTCCCCGTAAAAAGGATAAAAATTGCGAAGACTTCTTTGTGGAACCTTAAAGCTTATCTGCGCGAGTAGATTTGGACAGTCAGCGATACCATTAACAACAGTAAAACTATAAGAAAGTGAAAGAACTCTTGTTCTCTTTTCTAGAGTTTCTAAATTAATTAGCTTTAGCGGAGAATTATAGAATGGAACAGGGGACTCAAATCAGGAAACGTAATGCAAGCTTAAGAAATATTTTTTGAACGCACTATATTCTATTAAACGAAAGTTATTCGTAGGGTCTCAAAAAACCAACAGCGTACTCTAAATGAGAAAGAACAATAGCCGTAAACAGCAGTTTATACGTTACGGATCAGAAAATGTAGATGCATTGCTAAGCCTGAGACCAGGTACGATTTTAAAAGAATAAAATTAATGGGAGCAGTGAAAGAAGTTTTCGCTTCGAATAAAACTCCCAAATCATTAAACCTTATTAGAAGTGGTGAAGGATGTGTTGGAAATGTACTAACGCCTCGAATATGTTAAATGAAAACATTTGCTTGCTGATGAGTTAAAAGGTCACACAATACGCTAGAAAAAACTGTATGCCAAATTAAATAAGCCGCTGGTATGGATTTTACAATAAACATTTTGTTGATAGAGAATACCAAGGGACTGTTTGAACAACCCAAAAACCGAGAAACATTGTGTCGAGTTTTTTGTCAGTTTTCTGGTCGACCGAGTTTTTGCCCTCTTCTTTCCCTTATTATGCACATATAAAGCCGCGTAGCACCTCATGTGAATGACCTTTTGAGATCCTTAATGTCATACTTTAAGGCCATATCACCAATTCTATTATTTTCAAATGTTAAAGCACATTCAATTAGCTCAAAAGAATTGCAACCGTTTAAAATCATTTATGCCTGACAAGTGTCATCTTCGTTAAAGGAATAAATATATAAAGTCAAAGCTAACGGTAGATCTATTACGAAATATCATTGATATCTTAACACATATTTCATATTTGTATGTTGTATGACACATAACTGACATTCGTTGCACAAGAACGAAATGTGTGTTCATATTCGTATATGGAAATTCTCAAATGCGAATTCATGTACGTGTATGTGTTTGTACACTTGTATTAGTGTGGATATTAAATTTATAACGTGCACAATTTGTGCTCTCATATTGTAGATAGTGCCTTAATTTGCATTTTATTATGGAAGAAATACTGAAAGTATTAATTTTCAACTGAAATACGAGAAAATATTATTTAACTACGGTTTTAGTACGGAGCATTGAAGAAATGTGCTGAGGAAGCAAAATACGAGATGTCACATGCAAAATATAAAATATTTACTTACAAGGTAGAAGAAAGCATACATTCTATAGTCTGTGGAATGACAGCACAACATTTACATGCATATACCATATGACATGAGTGCTTGCATTTGGGTAGGTATGTGTACAGGGTACGTACGGTAGTTGAGGACCACTTGAGGGTGAAACTAGGTAGCTTTTATTTTGAACAAAATTTTGTGAAACCTCAAGAATTATTTATACGACATTAACTTACTATATATTTACAAAATCTTTCAATAAAATTACCATTAGCTGCAATATGGAAGGAGCAGAGCCTTGCTGAAAGATGTATGGGTTGTCACCGCGTATACAGCCCATCCCGGGTTTCACTACTGTTTTTAGAACCTCGATACATGCAACAGAATTCTTTCATAATTCTTGAGTAATTAAGTGTGGTGGCATACGCGATTTCAGCCGAATTTAACAAAGCGCGCCAGTGGTCTCCTTCTCGTGCTAACCGGCGCCAGTTGGAAACTCCAAGTGAAGCCAAGTCCTTCTCCACCCGATCTTGCCAACGCATATGAGACCTTCCTCTGCTACTACCAGCTGGTACCGCATCGAATACGACGACATGTCCTAGCCAACGTAATCGCTGGATCTTCGCTGCTATATGTCTATGTCGTCGTAAAGCTCATTGTGCCCATCGCCTACGATACTCGCCGTCGCTAACATACAAAGGTCTAACAATTTTTCTAAGATATTTCTTTCAAACATTCCAAGGGACGCCTCATTGGAGGAGAGCCTTATAAAGTGTTAGTTCTGTTCGTCAAGAGAGAAGATTCCTACTCAATTGCCTACTTAATCCAAAGTAGCAATTGTTGTCAAGGGAGATGCTCCGTTGGATTTTAAGGCTGATTCCTAAATACGCGAATGCGCCGACTGTTTGTATGATTACATGAGGTACTTTGTTTTGTTCACGTTCATCACCAGACCAATTTGCATTTCTTCTTCATGGAAAAAGCAGATTTAACAGCATGGTTGTTAAAGGCGATGATGTCAATATCATCAGCATACGCGAACAATTCTACGCTC
Source organism: Anastrepha fraterculus (assembly GCA_037575425.1). NCBI lineage: Eukaryota > Metazoa > Arthropoda > Insecta > Diptera > Tephritidae > Anastrepha > Anastrepha fraterculus. The sequence continues at coordinate 14,045 of JAYXIM010008192.1, read as the reverse complement.
TTATAAAAAATTAGCTTTGCCTCGACATAAACTGTCTTCTGCTCATATCGTAGGACTTATACCGGAGATCTTTGTGTGCAACTCGACCTATAAGACCCTCAGAAACATTAAGCTCCTTCGCTAGGACCCTCATTGATTTTGAAGGGTTCTCATCCATGATCGCTCGCTCTTGTGAATAAATTCTACATCGGGCAGTGTGAGAAAGTTCCTCTTGTTTTTTGCATTTTGCAAGAGATTCTGCATCGCCGCCTTATGCACTTCGAGCTTATGAACGAATGAACGGACACACTTTAGAAAATTAGAGATTTTTAAAACAGCGTGACTTGCACAGTTAGCGTCAGTAACTGAGATATCTCTTCATTTCTTGAATTAAGTTGCAGTCTATGTAATTTAAATTTCCTTTCATTTGAGCCTATTTCCGACGTAAATTTTCTCGAAATTAACTCATAGCTTCAACCACCGTATGCACCCTGTACATGTATGTTAGCCATATGCGCTCATATAGCTTATTTAATTCCAGTTCAATTGCTCACTCTGGCACCCTTTGCACTAACTTTGCGGTGAAGAAGTCTATCTCAATACTAGAACAACGGAAGAGTCAGTACACGTCTGCGTTAACTGGAAAAAGCAGTTGACTGGAAACAGCTGCGAAGTGGGGGGTATAGAGCAAGCTTTACTACCGGGAATTTCCCGACTTATGTTTATGTACTCATGCCCGTATACATTCTTGCGCAGATAAGTATTGGTATAATTATTAATAGTACGGAAAGCGCATTTTATTTAACAAACTAATCGATTTTGATCCAATTCGACGGCGTGCAAATTATTTCCATAATTTTAAATGGGTTGCGACCAACTCAGATCAAATTTTTTTGATTTGCAAGAAATTATTGTCTTGAAATTTTATTTAAATCTACTATTAATTTTGATAAAACTTAAGAGCTTATGTTTCAAAATAAACCCAAATTAATACGGACAATAACTTACTCTTATTTCCATATTTGTTGACATGCAGCTTTTAACTAACCACGAGTTTATGAGCGTCTACAACGATATGTGTATACTCGTGCATATGTATGTACATATGTCTGTAGTGCATACGTCTCGAGTTACAATTTAAAGAAAATCAAAAGGTTTGTTTCTTTCATAACCACAACCAGAATAGAGCTGCAACCGCAACCACAGTTTCTGTGGAGTTGTAGTTGTGTAAACCAAACCACAAAATTTGTCAGAATATTGTTAACTTACTGACAGGTTGCAGCCATTAGGATGATGCTGCAGCTGCAACACAAATTGGTGTGTTGGAAGTACACACACAGGCAGCAAAGTACAAACTGATTTTTGTGCAGTTAGGAATACCACCAACAGCGGCGCCATGGACACTATGAATACATCTTTAACAGAACAGTTCATGCTCACATACATACAAGTCCATACGAGTACTTTGCATATTTACACATTCACAATATCACATACAAAAATATAGTTTTTGTAGCTTTTTCTTTTTCGATGCTTGAAATCCGTCATAATTGCAATGAAATATGAATGGATTGCAAATGAACTATGATTTTACTTAGTTTTTAAATAAATTCATATATTACTAGCCAACTCTCATCTGTGTTGACGTACAAACATTCAGTCTGAATAAAACTAGATTTGGTGGTCTTAGACCGCCGCCTCTACGTGCCTGCCTATATACACATATGAATGTATTCTATTATACTACGATGTCATACATATTTCAAAGGGCGAGTGCTATAGTAAAGTTTCTTAGCCAGGCAATAAAATACATTTATTTGAGTTAATAGACATGGTAATAAAATTTTGCATTTTGAGATCACACAAATGTCACAAAGCTATGTAAAGGGTGGTCTATACGCTGGATCCATCTGTGCTCTGTGTTATTTTGACACTCACCGCACTCTAACTTAAACTAAAGACGCAAAATATAGAGAGGAAATACATAGGTGAATAGTGAGTACTTAAGAGGTGTTTATTTTCAATCAAGAGAAGCTCTGACACTTTAGTGAGAGTGTGACAGGCACGTTTTCTATTTCGACTAAAGATAGCCATGTTTTCTTCCAATACGCATTCCAATACGCATGGATGTTTTCAGTCTTTCAACGACAAAAACTGATGGAGATACAGTGTTTGATTGAAAATTTCTACCAAGCTTCCATTACATTAATTGATTTTGCGGGGCATACGTCTAAAATCCACTGTAACGCTCTTCTTCTTTGGGAAATATACTGGCAAGGTCTTTTTATTTGCACATTTAAGTGCACGAGGATTTAAAGATATATAAACTATCAAGGGCGGCCGCCATAACCGAATGGGTAGGTGCGTGATTACCATTCAGAATTCACAGAGAGAACGTTGGTTCGAATCTCGGTGAAACACCAAAATTAAGAAAAACAATTTTCTAATAGCGGTCGCCCCTCGGCAGGCACTGGCAAACCACCGAGTGTATTTCTGCCATGAAAAAGCTCCTCATAAAAAAAATATCTGCCGTTCGGAGTCGGCTTGAAACTGTAGGTCCCTCCATTTGTGGCTGGCGGGAAAAAGATTCAAACGAGGAGGTAATTGCAGAAACAAATTGCTATTTTTTTAACTGGGACAAATCCTATTATTGGGGAGGGGCCAACAAAGCAGAACAGCGTTGGACGAAGGGTATAGATATAAAAGGAGACTATATCGACAAATAAAAAAGTTTACCCCAAACATTAAGTCGTTTTTAGTTTTGCACGGACTTTTCAAAAGACACTCGTAGACCAAACTATCTTATATAAAAACTAGCAATTGCAAGTTACATATATAAGCACGGCGGGCAACATCAAAAAATAATTTTGAAAATTTAAGCAACAAAATTCTCTCTGTATGAACGCGGTATAACGAAATTAGTCTAATTTCAGAAGAGCGATATGGTAGCATTGAAGATAATGAGCAATATCAGCTTGAAGAAGTGCAACTGTTTAGCGACGCATTTTGCTCGATAACTTTGTTGTTGTTTTCACGAGTAGAGAAATGGTAAATCGAAGACGCGTAAAATAATATTGAGAAGCTACAAAGCGTGTTCGCCATTTTAAGACCGTGCAATGACTAATGCTTGGCTAAATCAATTGTTATCGGCTGATTTCACTTAGAAGTTGCCCCAGCACTGTGCAAGGTGGGTACAGAGGCAACCATAAAGCGTAGAAACAAAGATGTAAACCAAAAGTCATGAGGAAACAGCTCAATACGTTCCGCCAAGGGCACTTAGGCAAGTTGCCCAGCATTGGCAAAAAAGGATCCGTTGTAAATGAGGGCATGTGGTAGTAATGCTAAAATAGGCAGAACAATTGGGTTAAAGAATTCCATACTTCCTAAATATTACCAGTGTTTTGGAGACCTGTTTTTTTTTGCGGATAAGAGGGCTTAAAATGTCTAATGCATCATCAAAGCTGCCATCGGAGCAATGGTATGGCTAGAGACTAAAACACTGCCCCTCGTTTGGAACCGCTTTCGCACTACTTCTGAGGGGCATTACAACTTCTTCATTACAAGCTCTATGCTTGTGCGCCTGCGTCCAGGTCCCGCTTTTTTATCCGGAGAAATTTTTCTGATACGCTATTCGACTGATCGATGTTATGTTTGTATGTATATGTATGTCTTTTTATTATTATAATTTGCCATTATGTGTAAGTAATATTGATATGGAAAAAACAAGTAGATTATATGTTGAGATAAGTTAAGTACTTTTCCTAACTTAAGTCGTTTTCAGTCGTTTTAAGTAATTCACTTCAACAGAATTAGATATAAAAAATAGTATATGGATATAAAATCACTTAGTTTCAGGTCGCTTAATAAGTTTTGTTAAAAAGTTACATTAAGTAGCTTTTATAGTCACATAGTTTTGCGTAGTTTTACATATTAGTATTTTTGCCCGATCAACTCGCGTCGACAGCTGAAACTTTACTCCTTATCTTCTCTGCTTTTCGCCTGTTTTCAATTCGGTCGCTGTTTCTCTCCTTCTTTCCCTGCCGATATGCTTCTATTAGCGTTTGTTAAAAATTCCGTTAGATTATACAGGGTGTTACGTCAAGATTCCTACATGCTGGTCAGTCTGTTGGGTTATACAGGGTGCTATACCATTAGCAACGTCCGTTCGTTAGTGAATCTTTTTTACAATTCATTCATTTCATTTTAATATCTTTGCCCAGTCGGGGTTTCGATGCTGTCCATTCCTTCACACGTCAGGGGTACCCGCTGCAATGCTCCGATTTTAATGAATCTGTGATGAAAATGAGGAAATATTACAGAGAGACAAAATTCCCTTACTGAATTTTAAATTGGAACGCACTCTTCCGTCACGGCGCAGCTCAATTGATCAACGTACAGTTGTTAGAAAAACCCAAGTTTATATTGGTCGATTGCGCCTACTGTTTACTGCAAAAAACATCACATCTGCCATTCATTGCAAGGCATTTTCAGCCGTCAAGTAATTTATTCATTCATTATGGCGCACATTTAATTGTCGTTCTTTTTCAGCCAAAGTCGGAGCAGCACTGTATGCTCGTAATAATGCGCCTAAATATGTGCTGCCTACAAAGGCAAAGTTCAAACAAAAGGAATGAAATCCATTCAGCGATGATTTGTAAAATTGCCATTCTGGCGTATGCGCCACAATGAGTACATATGAATACACACATACATCCATACACATACACGTTTTGTATGTATGTAAGTGCACTTTAACTTATGTACACCGCATAGATTTGCAGGCATCATCAACAGCAACTCGAGTATTGCAGCGCATTTGAATTTTGTCTCAAGTTGTTGCTGGCCTCGCCAACTCACCACCCATGACACCAACCATACTCGTACTAACAAGCCCAAACGGCGACCGTCGAAAACATTTCAGCACGAGCAAATCGCTGGCAAATTGAAGCTGCTTCGAAGCGCTAAGCTGCAATTTGTTAGTACATATTACTGGCAAAAACAGAAGAATACATACTCGTATTCTTATATATTTACTTGCGTGGCAAAGCCAATGCCAATGCATTGGCGAACACGCACGCTCGCCGAACTGTCAATGCGAGAAAGATGGCTAAAACGTTTACAAAAGATGACATTTCGCCAGCAATCAGCAGTTATCTATTGAAGATTTGTATGGCAGTGTGTTTGAGCATACGCTTGCATACAAATGTACATATTCGAGGAAATGAAAGGTATGTACATATGAATGAAAGTAAATGTGTGCATATGTGTACCTGAGGATGGGTGCCCTCTCTGGTTTTGTGCCTTTCAACAAAGCGTCGCTTTTATGGTTGATGGCTGTTGGCTGCGCTGATGTGTTGACGATTGAAAGCATGTGGAGAGAGGTGAAATGAATTGACGATCATGATGGTAATTTGATTTCAGCACATGAATCTATGACTTTTCCTACTCGATGCATGTCTCAAGTGTGATTTTTTTTATCTTTGTACGACTGCCATTTTTTGTAGGGTTTGTTTTCAATTTCACAAAAGATTTCCCAACTTTTCTGGAGGCTATAGCACGTGCGTCGACAGTCGCCTTAAAAGGCACTCACACACACCTGAGTTTGCATACGCTGACATTTAGAGGCAGGCAGTCGGATAGTAAGTGAGACAGATAGTGCAAAAATGACGGCAACACGATTGGAGACGTTTGAAAAACGTTTAAAATTGTCAAAACAACAGACGGTGATGAATAAACGTGACTGAAATCGCTAATGACCGGCGAAAAGGGACTTTTGCCATCAATTTATCCCATCATTTGTAATGTGGGCAAAATTGCGTTGCGTCTGCATAGTTATGTTGGTGAACTGAGATTGTTTTTGACAATTTTCATTCTTGCTTTTATTACTTGTAGTTCGGTGCTTATATTTGACTTTAAATTGATTTTATATTTCATTGAGACGCTGCTAGCTGTTTGACATTCGTTACAAAATTTAGCACTTTGTATGCGGATTGTTAGGTTGAGATTCTGTGTGAATATTGATTTCGATTACCTTGTTGTTCTTTTTTTTTTTGAGAATTGGCTGGCGAAATTACTTAACACAACATCCTATAGCGCACCTTATTGAATTATATTTTTAAAGTTCATTATTATTACAGGCGCATATTACATAAGTCTACAACAATTAAACACAATAAAACGCAGTGAAATAATAGCAAAAATGGCTTTATGGCTATTTTCAAAGCACTTTTTCTACTCAGAAGTGGATACCTCCAAAAAGAGATTTTTAAAGACTGCCAAAGATTTTTCAGGCGTTGAGAAATGTTAATCTCGCATTTTATGTTTGATGTTGGGGAACAAAAAGAAATCTTCAGGTAACAAATCAGAGCTGAAAGGCGAGTGGTTCATTAATTCAATCTTTTGAATGCTCAAAAACTCTCTTGCGTGAGCCGATACGTGAGAGCTCGCATTGTCTTGGCGGCTCGTTTTCATTAATTCTCCGCAAACTTCTGGTAAACAAATGATTTTGTATCACTGAATTAACTGTTTTAAGTGGTCCCGGTGACCTAGAGCTCGTAAATTTAGGGTATTTTCAGGATTTTTTTTACAACAAAAAAATAAAAAACGATATTTAAATTTTTTAAGCTTTTCATTTAACTTCTTTTACATATAAAAATGAAAAAAAAAAATTTAATTTCAATTATTTTAAAAAGGGCGCTGAAGTTGGCTCTCCCAAAAAATTGGACCTGGACGTTATTGTCCATTTTGGCTCTTCTATGTATCTAAAACAGAAAAACCAAACAAAGTATTATTCAGTATGACTGTATCTATTATATGTCCCGCTACTAGAATAAAAAAACAAACTTTGACAAAATGGCGTGGTTTTGAATTTGACACTCTAAAAATCGGTTTGTTTTCAGTTAAAAAAAAAAAATACGAAATAATTGTAATAATATGATTGTAGAACGGGCGAAAGCCATTGATCTTGTAAACAACATATTAAAATTTCAGACGATTCGGTTGAATATTTTTTTTTTTTTTGACAACACCAGGCCGAAAAAAGTCGTGTCCACATAAGTGAGTTTAAAGTCTGAGGTGCAGGAGCGCGCGGATCGCTCTCTACCTAGTTAGTGGGCTGAAGAAGCTATAATATTGGGAATTTCCGGATGAAAATTTCACAGTATATTCGTACGATACTATAAAACAAAAATCGATTTTTTGAAAATTCTAGACCACCGGGTCCTCTTAAGTTCATCTAACGGTGCAGTTCCAACATCACCAGATTTTCCGGAAAAAACAGGCGTTTTGCTTCAAGGTGTTTCTTTCGCGAACAACTTTTGTTGGATTAAGCTCATCTTGGAACATCCATTTGTCGATTCCTGTTTTATTTACGGCTCATATGCATAGTTCTAGGATTTGTCACCTTTTACAATGTCATACTCTTAGACGTGCTTTGAACGCACGACTGAATTTTTCCTACAATTCTTCACAAAACTTTTTCTACACTATTTTTTCTAACGAAACGCGGCTCAATTATGGACCTCCTTGCACATAGCCTTTCAGTTATTTTTAATGTCGTGTTATACGGTTATACTCGGGACGCATGTAGTTGTAGCAATATCGACAGGTTGGGGTGTGACATTAAATTTTTCACCCCGCATACATCTATTCGTAGGTTTTTGTACCAAATAATTTCAGGTAATTGATACAGAGAACAAATTGGTATTTCATTTTAAGGCAGAGCACAGTGCGGCCGATTCCCAAAAAGCTGGCCAAAAGTCGAAAAAAAAAGTTTCTAAATAGAGTTTTTTTGTCTTTGGGGTGGCTACAGTAATGCCTTGAGTAGTGAAAACCGTTCATAGCAACGTCCTGTACCCTAAGTATCCTCTGTATTTTCAGTTGCAACGTGGCCTTCGTTTAAGCATCGTATTACTGTCGATGAATAGTGAAAGTTGTACACATTTGAAAGATTTTGTAATGGAGTAAATTGAACAAAACCAAATGGAATCATCTTCCGAAGGTTAGTAAAATACGAGAAATACGTAGATACATTTTTTGCAATTTTTTTTTATAAAATTTGAGTTTTCAAACTGTATAGTAATACAACGCCGTCATATGCTGCTTTGAAACCTATTAAAGGTTACTCAAAAAAGTAATGGTTACTGAATAAAACAAGATTAAGCTGCTACCACTTGCTACCTTGCGACCCCGAAAACATATAAATTTACATGCATCTTGATTATGTTCTAGAATATACGCTATTTCACGCGAGGGGGTGGCCAATAGGGGTGGAAGGGGGTGGATTTTCAAAATTTTAAGATCAAATTCGTAATCAACGACCCCGACAACCCCCGAGTAAGAAATTTTGAATCAATTACTTAATTTTTTGAGTTTTGGCCAGCTTTTCGGGAATCGGCCGCACTGTGCAGAGCTGCGAATTCGAGCTGGAAAATGTCTTGCTTTACTTGCATGCCAATATTCGGGTTGTTATGTACATACGTAGACATTTCCCATTCGTAAATTTAAATAAATTAGTTGATATATTATAGAGGTGGCGTGGAGGGTATGTGCGTTTTCGTATTTGAGTGAAAATTAGTTTATGGTAAAAATGCAAGTAATAGAATTTGCGTGGCGGCTGTACGTGCCGACTCTTGACAAGGACTAAATAATCACTAGCATTAGTGGCGGCATATTATATATGCATTCATATTTAGCATGTATGTATGTATGTGTACATTCTGTCAAAAAAGTACCGGGAATTGTTCAATAAAACTCAAAATAATTGTTTTAACATCAACATTTATTTTGTCGCTTGAAGAGATCCTCTTCTGCACCTTCAGCGAATTCTCCATAATGACCTCTATCGACTCAAAGCGGTGGCCGCGGAGTGCCAATTTAAGTTTTGGGAAAAGGAAAAAGTTACAGGGGGCTGCTGAATCTGGCGAATACGGTGGTTGTTCTATGATATTTTTCGAGTTTTTGGTAAAAAAAGCACCTTGATAATCAAAGAAAACGAGTAGCATGACTTTCACTTTTGACAGACTTTGAAGTGGTTTTTGGGGTTTCGGCTCATGTGGACAGCGCTATTTAGCCACCTGTTGACTGGTTTGCATATCAAACTCACGTCTCATCACCTGTTGTGATGCCCTGAATACACGTTGAGCCCGAAATCATCTGTTCAAGTATGTCTTCAGGCACCTTCCTCCGATGAATTTTTTCAAAGGAATTCAACTCTCTTGGAACGAGACGAGCAGCCACGCACCTCATACCCAATTGATCGTTTAAAGTGTTGCGAATTGATTCGTGAGACACGCTAAGGTTACGAGCTACCTCTCTTAAACTTAAATGATGGTTTGATGGTTTTACAGCACCATTTCCTTGACTTTGTTGACATTTTCATCCGTTGAAGTCGGTTGATGGGCGACCAGATCGGGGCAAATCTACCACGCCTTCTCGACCCTCACGAGTAGCATTATATTTTTGATAAAGCACACTCGCCATACGCTTTCTGCAACATTTTTAACAATTTTAGTATCCACTGTAGGTTTCTGAGTTTTATGCCTAAAGTCTTCTGTCTGGTGCAAATATGGGTTTTCCATGTGAGTTTGCTATCAAGATGCATGACAAGATATTTTGTGCCGTTAGTTTGGGGGATTACTATATCATTAAGCTTAATGGGTGGGCAAGTTTGTCGATTTACTGTAAAAGTATTTTTATCGTTGGCTAAGTGCGTCACTCTTTCAACCAATGAGTTATTTGATCAAGTCCTTTCTGGAGTTTTTGGGAGGCCACATGGGGGTGGGGGGCAATTGTGTGTGCGGCAGTGTCATTCGCAAACGTTCCAACTATTGCTTCTTCAGAAGCTGGTATGTGTATAGCAACTGTTATGAGTACCTGCTTCACAACACTCCGAATTGGCCATACAAAGCTAACAGACGCCCTTCTAATGAATCATTTTTGTAAATCACACTAACACGTATTCTGCATCATTCTGCTATAGCCAATAGAAACTGGACATCCATAATCAAACTCCCTTTGACATCCCTTCAACTCCTGCAGAGAAAAATATTAAAAATATTTGTGAGTTTAACTAGAAGCTAAGAATAATGTAATAATAATTGCCACGGCAGCTAGTGATTAATATTAATTGCACTTTTAACTATGGTTAATAAAATAATATTAATCATTTTTGTATTGTTGATGGCAAAACTGTCACAAGTTTTCTGTGGATGCTTCTCTCAAGGTGTTTGCATATCCTTATACAGGATGGGCCATGTAAAATTTGCTTTTTGAATCGGCAATAAAAAAAACCAATCAATATTTTTTCAAACTTTTTTTTTATTTTGAAGATTGAACATTGTCATTTATGAATGAAAAATAATATCGTTCAAATGACTGCCACGGGCTTAAATCACAGCTCCGAGGCGGCCAATTGATATCGAAATTTCGGCTGATTATTCGGTTTTCAAAAACGGTTCGAGTGTAACTTTGGCAGTGTGACAAGTTGCACCGTCCTGTTGAAACCAAATGTCGTCCATGTCATCCTCTTCAATTTTTGGAAACGACTCGTTGAGCATGTTACGGTAACGCTCGCCATTTACTGTAACCGCGGCTTCTCGCTCATTTTCGAAAAAAAATGGCCCGATGATGCCGCCATTTGCTTCTCTACAGTAACGTGTGGATTTTCTGAGCCGGCAATTTTGCTTATTGACGTAGCCACCGATGTGAAAATCAGAAAAGAAGAAGAAGACTCACCACTTTGGAAATAGGCTTTCAATATTTACCAATTTTGTTCAGGCGTATAGCGTCCCATTTCGTAAATGTCAAACCTTTGATGTAAATTATGAATACATTTGACATGTCGTTTGTGTTACCATTCTCAAAAAAATAGGTGGTTCAAAAAGCAAACGCTATATGGTCCACCCTGTATATGTTCCTGTGCAGTCGTCTCTGTAGGCACCCCAATGCGTCGTAAGTTGTTTAGTTTATGATGGAGTCGAATGCATTTATGTTTTAACTTTTAGAGTTCCCTCACCCCACTAGGAGTTGTAACGTTTAGCCTCACCTCGCAGCTTAATCGATTGCGAGCAAGCATGTCTTGTGTCTTCAGCAAATGTTCTACAGCAGCACTAAACCTTGTGGCGTAATGCTTAACAAGTCAGTCTTAAGAATGTCAGATTGATGAAGGCGTTCCTCTAATGCTTTACTAAATTTGCTATTTGCCCTTTTGTTGTTGTACTTGTAAGTGGAGGTGGTTCCAGCAGCGGTTACTCGCATTTGGACATTGTGTTCTCTGTTTTGGACAACATTAGCGTTTACCTTCCATGTTTGGTTAAGCTCCTACAATATTTTCGGAAGCGGCGGTAATGTCAACAATTGAATATGCATGCACAGCGCTTCGCACTGCATTGCAAACGCAAGCTTCTATTGTACGGTGAAATGTTGAATTTCTGTCGCTGCTGATTCAAGTGACCATGCCAGTATACGGTTCAGACATAAGAACTATGCCGACAGCATTTGATGTCATATATTCTGTCAGTTCGTTGCATCCTGCGAAACGTCGATTAGGGTTAGTTTGAATGAAATTTAATGAGCTATTGATCATAGCCGCCGAAGACTGCCGTATGGGTTGGTTCTAAGCCGGCGCGAACAATGGCAAACCTCCGAGTGCATTTATGCCATGAAAAAGCTCCTCAAAAGAAAACATCTGCCGTTCGAGGCCTCCATGTAGGTTCCTCCATTTACGGAAAAACATCTAGACGCACACAACAAATAAGAAGAGGAGCTGAAATCAGCTCATAAACTTACGAAGTAGGAGAAACAAGTTTTTCAAATTTAGGTTGAAAGTATACGCGACTAGTAAGTTTGAACTATATTTTTTGTACCTACTCAATCTAATTTTATACAGTTCTAGTCATAAAGCAGATCAAGTTGATCAACGAGGGCTCACCATCCTAATATTTCCAGAAGTACAAAAATTGAAGCGGAAGTAAGTCTAGCTTTGCTTTTAAACGCAGACGCCGAGATGTAAATGCGCCTAGTAAGAAAAGTTGATTTTGCCTTCTTTTCATGAAATGCAATGTTTTTCAACGTACGTAGAGCGATTTATATCGATGCAGTGAGTTCTGAAACTTGATGATAATCATTAATATTGCATTGCTTTGAACTTACAATGTGCACTACATACGGATTTGTCTTTGAGTTAAATTTCTTATCTGTTTTTAGAAATGAAATGCCAGATTAATTTTGTCTATTAATCAACAAAGTCATTCTGTAAAATAAATTGCGATTATACGTACACATTGTGATGCCTACATACTGGCCTTCTCAAAACGTATTTGTAAAATTATATGCGATTAGATGACAGAGCTTATTAAGTAGAAATACGTTACAATACTTATGTTATCGCACAATTTACAGAATATCATATAAATCTTAATTTGCATCATTATATTTGTATTTATATATGCGATTAGTAGTTCGAAAGCTACACTGGGTTATGTGGAGAAACCTCAAAAACCACTTTCAACTCTTTACCGGACTGGCTGTGCGTAATAAACCACCATTGCCAAACAATTGGTTACTCATTTTAATTCGTTCAAAGGGTGATAAATTGAAAGGTATTGGATGTTAAATTGAAATAAAACAACGAAAATTCAAATTGGTTGGAAAATCTTTATTATTTTTGTGTAGAACCATTTATTACATTTATTTTTTAACGATAATCCCTTTCACTGCATCGTAATTTGACCATTCGTAAACACCAATTTTGAATGACCCGCTGGAGGGCTTCGGTATCTCATGAATAACTTTAGTACATACCCCCACACATAAAAGTCCAGAGATGTGGTATCACATCTTCGTGGCCAATTCACTGGTCCGAGTCGAGAGATAAATCGCCCACGGAAATGACGACGCAGTGAATCCATTGCTTCACGTGCTGTATAGCAAGTAGTGCCGTCTGGTTGGAACCAAATGTTGTGGAGATCATGGGCTTCAATTTGCGGAATGAAAAGTTATTTATCATGGCGCGATGACGTTCGCCATGAACTGTCACATTAGCGTCCGCCTCGTTTTTGGAATGGGCCGTTGATACCGCCAGCCCACAGGCCGCACCAAATGGTTGTTTTCAATGTGTGTAATGACTGTTTATGAATAGCTTCGGGTTGCTTTTCAGTCAAAATACGGAAATGTTGCTTATTGATTAAGCCAAAAATAGGTCTCCTCACTGAACACCATAACTTAGCCAGAACGTCGATGAACAATTTTCACAAAGCGTCGATTTTCGTAATATTATTGTACGATTTGTAAACGTTGTTGTTATGTAATGGATAGTAGTCACGCGTGATCTCCCAAAATCCGCTTTTGTTCAGCACATTTGTATACGTCGCTTCACTCTGTCCATGAGGGCGGGCTAAGTAATGCGAATGTATTTAATACGTATGTATTCGTGAAATACAAAGGCCTATTTATTTGTTACTGTCATATTTTATAAAATATTTTTTGAAGAATTTATATTTCTCTACCCAACTTTCTTTTTTTAAAGATTATTTAAAATAAAACACATTTCTATCTTTTGTAACGATTTTTCTGGACTTTGATATGTAAACAGTTTCGGCTATGATGCTTGGGATCGTGGTCTTCTTGTACAATTCAAAGTTTGCTCGTTCTTCCAAACTTCCCACCTGACGGCACTAATGCTTTCTGGTAAATTGTATTCATCAAAACTGCTTTAAGATTCGCGGTGAACACAAATAAACGGCCAAATTTTTTTTCTGAGAAGCAGCTTCGATTATCAGCCGTAACCCACATCCTACGTATGGAACTATTCGCCCATGCAAATCTGTTTTCAATGTGTGATAATGAATGCAGCGGCGTTGTCAATGTCCTACGGAATTTGAGGTGTTTTGTACGTAAATTTCCTCGAGTGGTGTCATTAGATGCATTAGCACCACTTTTCCATAAAACTGCTTCAAATTCCCGCAACAATAAGTTCGGCTCTATCACAAAAAAATCAATGGTCTGCTGATCTTGCTTTGGACAAGTATTTTTCCGGGCTCCGTCCGGGGAAGTTCTCAGCGTTTTAA